>NNCF01128418.1:23274-49189 GCA_002313205.1 Laupala kohalensis
AAGACAGATTTAATTGCTGATAAAATTATGCCATGGTTAAACTCAGTGGATTGCTATTGTTGAGAGAGAGGGAGATTTAATTGTTGATATGATAATATTCTTGTTAAATTCAGTGTATTGCTATTGTTTGAGAAAGAGAAAGATTTAATTGTTGATAAGATAATATTATGGTTAAAGCCAGCGTATTTTAGTTTTTTTGGAGGGAAAGATGTCCTTTAGGTGGTAGTGTTTATGTTCTTATTTGTCCACCATTTGTGTTTGTTTCTTTTGGGGGAAAACAACATGAGGGGTTTTGTTGTAATTGAAAAGGTAATTAAATTAAATGGATTTATTTGTCAGTAGTGCTTTCCTTAAGTGGAACCATTGCATAGTCCTTTCCTTCATTAAAAAAATCGAACCCAGAAATTATTGTGAAACCCTGAGATAAAATAGTCGAGGTGCTCAAAATTTAAATTCAGTATATTTTTTAACCACCAAGTTTCATTCCGCCACAGTAGTAACAATTATTTTATAATTGTATTTGAAGCCATTCTTTATTTCTTTTACAGAATATTTTGCAACTTTTATTCTGTGAATTAATTTCTATTTCTGATGGAACAGAATTCAATAAATAAGGTTTTAAACATTGCAGAGTATTTTCTGTGTGATCATTAAGACCATGTTTTAATGTATAATCTGTATGGATAATTTTTTGCGAATTACGTAACAATATTGGATGTTAACGTAATAGGCCTATAGTTAGTAATACTATAATGAATTTCTTTAATTTCTAAGGGCTAATGGATTTACTTATGCATGAGTTATANACTTTGTTTCACTATTTGGTTTTTGGTGATTTAATCTAAAGCAATCTGAATAAACCATTTGCTGAAACAAAATGTAAGTATTCAATTTGTATTTGATGTAAAAAATACATTTACATTTATATAGGATAAGTAATATTTTTATCACATCAATTTTTAAAAAATGTAATACTTAGTTTTTCATCTACTTTGCCTTGTATTTTCCACAATTTTGTAAAAATTGTCAAATTACTGTCTTGAGTTAGAAATAGATACTTTCTGAAAGCATTCCGAATTACTATATCACAATAGTACATCAAATATTCAATATTCAATTTCTTATTCCCTGCTACAATTTTTAGTATTTTGCATTCATACAAAACCAGCTCACTTATGTGTACATGGCTTGTATTTCCCTATAATTTTATTCCCATATATTTATGTTTAGGATATCATTCAATTGCAAAATGAAATATTGCAGATAATGACTCCTTTAAACAATATTTTCTACACAACACCTTTGTTACTTATACTTATCTATGAGAATTCCTTGGTATTTTTTGTAATCAACCCTTTTTAATGCTATATTTAAGTTTATATGTTTTGGTATACAATAATTATAATTTCCAAAAGTAATAGAAAGTTATTTTTTAAAATATTTATCCTGAATTTATTTTCATACAGCCATTAATATAATACTTCATACATTTTGTTCATTTTATTTCTTACTTTATCCTATGTATTAACATCTCTATCATCAGTGTGTGAAACAAGACTGCCTTCCTACATCATACAATATATATTATTAGTGTATAACATTGTTCTTGAATTCTTTAATTTTTCCAGATTTGTTACTCAATCAAAATAAAACCTACTAATGTAATTCACTTACAATTTTTTGTCTTTGAGGGGGGGAGGGGGTGCTTGATGAAATGGACCACCCTGTGTTACGGCATTGCATGTTTCTACAATTGTTTAGAAAGCGTGTAACGGACTAGAAAAGCAAAAGTTTGCTAGACAGAGCATACTTCTGTGCCCACGATTTGCCCTAAAATGACCAAGAAGAGAGGAGCTATTTTTATTTGAATGCTTTTGTGACAAATGATGTAAATAGCGAAAGACTATTTTACATCTCCTTGTCGAGTTTTAGTCACACACTTGATCCAGTCTGTTTATGTCCACATGGAAGATGTAATAATATTCTCATAATTCTTGTAAATACATTCAATATTTGTCCAAATTCAAAGATTTGCTAAGCACCTAGTACCGCCAGATAGAGCTAAAAGCTAAGTAGAAATAAAAAAAGACACCAAGGTCAACAATATGAGAACTTGCTAGGGAAGCTCAATAAGTATGTGGAAGTAAGCTATGTGAAATATTGTTAAGCAAACCGCTATGCAAGTCACCAATAAACAATAACACACAGAATTGATACAAGACAATAACAAAATAGTTGACCCCTTTGAAGTTGCTAATACACTCAACGAGCATTTCACAGGCATAGCCAACCAACTACAAAATAAGCTAAACACAACCACACTACAAGCTCCACCACTACCAAATGATATTCATGTAATATCAACAATGTATATCAGGGAAATGAATGAGGAAGAAGTCCTTCAGATAATTAGTAAAATGAAAAACAAAACATCCTCCGGAATTGATGAAATACCAGACACAGTCATTAAAAAAATAGCAATGTACATAATCGAACCACTTACTCACTTGTATAACAACTCCTTAACCCAAGGTGTCTTCCCACAAATTTTTAAAACTGCTATCATAACAGTTTAAAAAGCTTCCTAACATGTAACAAAAATATTACAGACTCCCAAAATGGATTTAGAGAAAAAAGAAGTACTGAAACTGCTCTATTTGCTTTTCTCAATGAAATTTTAATTGAACTTGAGCAGAAAGAAATCCCTGTTGGACTATTCTTAGATATCACCAAAGCTTTTGATATAATCAATCATGAAATTCTCCTCAGTAAATTAGAAAATTATGGAATTTGGGGAATAGGATACAACTGGCTGAAGTCATATTTATCTGAAAGACAGCAAATAGTACAAGTATCCTACCAGCATGAAAATCAAATAAAACATCACAGATCTCAGTCCATGCATGTCACTCACGGAATTCCTCAGGGCTCCACCCGGGGACCCATACTATTTCTCCTATATATTAATGACATCCCATCCATCATCAAAAACCACAAAATTGTACTTTTTGCTGATAACACAAACATCTTATTTCGTGCCAAAACTGCTGAAAACTTACTTAACACTACCAAATCCACTATCGCCACCCTAATCCAATGGTTCCAACAAAATAAACTCATAATAAACAATGACAAAACTTGCATAGTTTCCTCCCATAATCCTCATTCATCTAAACAGCACACACCTAACATTGAATTTAATGGTAAACACCTCAACTTCAAACAAACAACGCAGTTTCTGGGACTTACTACACAAGATAACATGAAATGGAACTGTCACCTAGAAACACTGAATATGAAACTCAGCACAATAAACTATGCCATCAGAGTTCTAACAGCAAATTGCACAACAGATACTCTTCGAACAGTATATTATGCAAATGTCCATTCCATTTTAAAATATTGTATAATATTTTGGGGACAAGCACCAGAAACAAAACAAACTTTTTGTTTACAGAAGAGAATAATACGAACAATTACCAACACTAATAAACTTTCTTCATGTATACCATTATTTGATGAGTTGAAAATACTTCCACTGCCCTGCATGTATATTTTTGAAACTTTGTACTTTGTAAAAAAGGATCTACTAGACAAAGGACCACTCTATAGATTTAATTCCACAGTTCATGTTCACAACACTATACAAGCCAGAAATATCCATCTACCACAGATAACATCCACTCTTAGCCAAAAAAGCACTTATAATGCAGGTATACAGCTATATAATGCGTTACCACTAAACCTAAAAAACATCAATACACTGAACCCATTCAAAACAAAACTCAAACAATTCTTACAACAGAAACTCTACTACAGTGTACAAGAATTCCTCAATGACAATAACTAATGTATGAAATACAATCTGTTGCAGGTAATCATTAGAACAAAGGTGCAGAAGGTGACCCATGATGCGGGAAAAGATCTAACAACATTAAATTACACTGTTTTAGCATAAATATAGACCTTCACATAAATTAATAAAATAAAAGTAAAATACTAGAATTCCTACCATAGATATATAACTCTAGCCTAAATAAATATTAATATTCTGTAATAGTAGAAAATAAGTGTATTTTATGTTAACTTCTACTTAGCCTAAGTTTAATGAATATGGTTAAATGTATCAAAATTATTATAATGTTGTTATTCTTATATGAAAATATTATTGTTATTGTTGTTAGTACTAAGACTCGCCATACATCATTGTAATGATCTATGTNTTATAATGTTGTTATTCTTATATGAAAATATTGTTATTGTTGTTAGTACTAAGACTCGCCATACATCATTGTAATGATCTATGTGGTTCAATAAAATATTATTATTATTATTAAGTACTAATATACAAGTACAAAATCATTTATGTCAACTAATGGAGTAAATGTCAACCATGACCATTTTTAATATTTTTATTTTTCACATACACTTGCTTACTAGTCCCATTTAATCATAATCACATAATTTTATTTTTTACTACTTATGTTTCTGAGTCTTATAATTTATTGTTATTTATCTACATATCTATTCTTTTGTCCAATTCATACATTTAGACCTTTTGCAATATATTCCAGACACTTCGCATTCAAATCTTTAAATTTAGTAAGAAATGTTTAATATTATGTCATATAGTTTCTGATATGCTTACAGTAAGTATATTTACTAAATATTAAGATGAATATAGATATACTATATAACTTTTCGTGTTTGAAAAATATGGACTTTTTTTTGTATAAAAAACATGTTTATAGTAGATTCACTATAAAGTTTATCATGTTTGAGGAATGGTATTTGTAAAAAAAAAAGCATGTTTCTAGAGTTAAGTATCTCAGATGGGATGATTCTAAAATTGTGAAACTTAAGAGAATATACTGTTCTTAAGAATTAGGAAAAATTTACTAATATATTTGCTACTTGTATAACTATTGTTACTGGACATTTTTTAAATTTTAAGTAACATCTTGTTTCATTGTCACCCATATGTTTACACTTGTATGAAGACAACAATTAATATTGATTTAGAAACAATTTTTTAAACTGTCATTCATGAAACAATACAATCAATTAAAAAATATTTACTTTTTTTGTTCTAAAGAATTGTGAATCCTCCAAGTTTCATATTTTTAGAACCATCCCCAACTAAGATATTACTCATATGAATATTGCACTCTAGATTATTAAAGTTGATTGCTGTGTAATTGATTTATGGAATTATGCTGCTCGTTAATATTGGTTTATGTGTATATTTTTATGTAATAATACAGCTTGTTTTATAGATTTTCTCTCTTTTGATATTGTGTGTATCTTGTTTTCATTAATCTGTTTTGTGGTACAAAGACAACATGAACGAAAAACAGCCTCTTTGTTTCTGTTCCACATGATATCCAGTAAAGAAAGTTTCGTAATTTAACCCATAAGCCTGGAATTTTTTAAAATAGAAAACTTTCGATGAAATCATGTATTTAATAATTGATCATGATATCACACTGAAATTATCGTTCATATATATTGAAATGTCTGGTACATTCCTGTACCTGTAAGTTCCTGTATTATCATAAATAATGATGATTCTCGATTCCCGCTTCCCGCTTTGTGGCTGGCACTCGTTCCAAATTCAAGAATTTGCCGTTGCCGCAAAATGCAGAAAGTGCTTAAGATTTGACCATATTGAGAAGCACTGTAGAGTTCAAAAACACACACCTGCGACTTCTGTGGTGATGAAGGTCACCAGAGCACAGCATGCAATAAAAATAAAAAAGAAGAAACCCCGAAATGCAGTAATTGCATGAGGGCTAAGAACAAAAAGGTCGGGCATTCGGTCCTGGATAAGACGTGTCCTGAATACCTTAGTGCACAAATTGTGGAGCGGCAAAAAACCGACTATAATTAATGGCGGTACGCGTGGTTCAGCTGAACCTCAATAAGTCCTTGGTCTCTCTCGACCAGCTTCTGAATATAAGGGCAAGCATGGATCTTCATCTTTTGCAAGAAGTACCCAACACCAATCTGCACCCCATCCTGTCAACATACGTTAGAATATTTAATACCAATTCATTAAGGAATTCCCTGATTCGTGTCAGGAAATCCCTTCCCGCTGTGAACCTGACCCAATACACAAATGACTTTCTAAACGTAATTTCCTTTCTGTTTAATGGAATAAATTTCCTTTTGATAAACATCTATGGAATCTATAGAATAAAAATATTCCTTTTGATAAACATCTCCCCCTAGCAAAGATATCAAACTTTCTTCAAATCTGTACCCATATTATTCAAAAACACCAGAAAATTCCAATCATCATCGGGGGTGATTTCAATTCCAGATCCACAGCGTGGCATGATAGACTGACGGATGACAGGGGAAATGAGGTGGAGTCATGGATGGCTTCCAACCACCTGTTCCTGAGGAATGAGGAATCTGAGTTGACAACGTTTTGGAATATTAACTTATTTATTACAAATCAAGAAGGTATCAGACAAATAGAGTGTTACGAACCAAACGTTTGTAATAATTCATCTTCAAAACTTTTGGAACATCGTATGCAACCATAAATTTGTGAACAACATGTGTATATAGAAGTTCCGTGTCATAAGAAGTTCTTTGAAAGTTATAAGCGTCCTTTGGAACAGGATTATAGAACGCTCCCCTTATAAACACTCTGTGCTGCACATCAATGAAACGCACCTCAGCGCTATATAAGGGGCAGTGCTCCTCAACTCATCAGCAGTCATAATCAATATTTGGGTGATACTGCCCTGCGGCTTCGTCGTGGCAAAAGCATCGAAATACTCCTCAAATGGAAGTGTGACGCCAACCATTGTCGAAGTACTGAAACCTCCAACTTACATTTATCTCTAAAGTTTCAGTGCACAATCGACTCCAGCATTTCCAGCCGCCACCTGCTACCACATCAGCTACTGCCAGGAGAAGGGGTCAGCAATTTATCAAGTTTCACGTAAGACCATGGATCCCATGTAACCGTGGCAGGCAATAGGGAACGAATCAATACAATTACTTATAACTTTTAAACTAATGACGTTAGTTTAACCAAACTTTATATTCATTAAGTTAATAATAATTATTATCGATTTCTATATGTATCTCATTCAGGTTTGGCCCAGATATCAAAATATTGTCCAGATTAATCTTGCACTAATATATATATATTCTAATGCACCATTTTATCGTTGGTTGTGGACAACAACGTGCATTATGATAGTTATAAAAAAAGGATTCGGTACTTCCGATGCGAATACCACAATTTATTCTGAAAATTGTTTGGCACACAACTATACAAAACATGTACAGGAATACACAACTCTACCCTCCATACAAAATACAACAATAAAAAAAGAAAAATCCCTTGCAACTGATTACGCAATATTACATTGGGCTCATTCTCTGGATCCGTACATTTACATTTATCATTTATACAATTAATTATGGTCAAAAAATATCAAAGCAAGCTTGAAATGAGCAATAGTTAAATCTTTTTTTCTGATGTTCAATTAATAGTTCTTTTAACACCTTTTCCTCTCTTCTTTCTTCTTGAAATAGCCTCAAATTTTACAATAACTGCGACAGACTCGATTCCAATGAAACGTTCTCTTTTGCAAGATACTTGCTATCACTGAATTACAAAATTAATGCAAGTCCCTAATTAACGTAATCACTTTGCATAATGTCCGCCTCACAGAGACGTATACTCACAACCAGCGTATTTTCTTCGAAATCGTGTCCAACCACCACGGCGAGGTACACCTCTTTTCTACCAACACAGGCTGCAACAGCTGCTTCCGATCTCGTCCAGTGACCTTGACCCAACGAATGCTTCCAATGCGGCTTTACACGTGCTACTTCGTTCGCTATCAGCTTTGCGGCAAACTCTTTCAATCACCGGCGTGCGACTGTTTTCGGATTTGTACGATTCGTAACTCGGACAACTTTTTCAATACGTAACTAGCTTCACTTGGAGCCCTTGACAAAATATTTATTACGCGTTTAACTTGCGTTGTACTCGGCCGTTCCTTAATAACTTCGACTGTGATAAATATCACAAAACCTGAATTTCATAACTGGCGTCTTTACGCCCTCTCAAAATTATCAAATTCCAAAAGCAACGTTTTGATAATTTACTAGAAATTCGGACCGACTCGTCCCCTCTCAATAATTCACGTACGATTGAAACTTGATCCTCACCGCCGATGTTCCGCGTAATAAAATGAGACTAGGTCAACCGTAATATATATAAATATAATTACATCTACGTCATTTCTTTGATTAAAATTATGCTTTTGTTATTTCGAGACATTATTATGTTTATTTAATTTGCTTTGGAGGTAAGGAGCCAAAAACTTTTGCACCGGTGGGGATTTTTACATGTATGCACCAAGAATGGTCATACCTCAAGTTTGATTGTATTCCACATATTCGTAAATCTGTATAAATTATATTTTGGGAGATTGATCAAGGGGATACTAATACAATGTTTGTTAAAGGGTTCATATATTTGTCATTCAGCTTATGTAATATTTAGATATAGCCAGTGTATATAAATTTGTGTATTGTTATTGTAAAAAATGTGTTTTGTTATGAGAACTTGATATGTATTCAAAATATCCTACTATTCTTTATCTATCTTGCTTAGTTGAACGTCTAAGTCCCCCCTTCTCCTTTGTTATAAGGACGAATTAACTCCTCGTCAAGAACATAGAGACTAAAAGATTATTCCCGATATAACTAAAAGTGACCACAATGTCATAGAATTTCAAGTATTTGGAAATAATATTATTGAAGAAGAAGTTTTTAAAACAAGAAACTACCAGCAAATAAATTGGAAAGTTTTCGGCTTGTGGTTGGAAGAAAAAATTAAGTAAAGTAAGTCCTGGTATCGAAATCAGAGTACAAATAAGAAGATAATATTTATAATTAAGCAAATAAAGAGTTTCCCTGTAAGCATAAAAGGGAATAGGGTTCAGAACAAAACAAGGTATAAAATCTCATTCTTCACGAAGGAGGCTGGTGATCTGTCGAGAAAGGGCCGGACGGCTCCGTAAGAGATTTAAGAGACTACACAGGACAACTACAACAGAGGAACAGATCTCCGAGGTCAAAGAGTTGTTTCGGATTTATAAAAAGGTAAGGAACAAATTCATTCGGTTACTCAGAGACAACATAAAGAAACAATGGGAAAATTATATCCTTGAGGTGGGCAAGAGCAATCCTAGGCAAACCCCAGACAAATTGGCTGCGGAGAAAGTTAGGGAAACTGAATTCTTATCCACAATAAGGGGAAAATATATACAGACCTGTTCCTTGAGTGATACTCTTAATGTCATTCTTGATGTATTGTTACCATTGGATGAACCATCTATGGATAACTCACTTTAAAAGGAACTTAGGAATAAAGCTAACATAGTAACTTTTTCAAACATAAGTAATATTACAATATGTAGGAGAGATTTTCACGAAGACATGGAAAATCTAAAATATAAGATAAAAAGGCACCTGGAATAGATGGTATTAATAATTTCATTTACTTTCGGAATAAGGACAGTTTGAGAGAGATGATGTTACAGATCTTCAAAGTATGTTTAGAAAATGGTTATTTCCCCGATTGCTGGAAGGAATCACAAATTATACTTTTGCTTAAATCAAAAGATAAACCTAGGGATGAAGCTAAATCATATAGACCTGTTAGTCTTCTTCCAGTTTTAGTCAAAACATTTGACAACATTTTAAATTCAAACTTAACCTCCTTTTTGGAGGATCAAAACTTAATTAGATCCCGTCAATTTGGGTTTAGAAAAAAATTATTGACGGAAGACGCAATCAGATGCCTTTTGAGTGACATAGAACATCTCACCCATTCACATAAATATGTTTGTAATATTTTCATTGATTTTATAGGAGCATTTGAAAATGCGTGGCTTCCTTTTCTGATTTTACAACTTGAGAGGTACCAATGCCCAAACAACTTGGCTAGGACCTTGGTCAGTTTTATATCACATAGGAAAGCCACGTTTGTTTTAGGTAATTTTAGAATCACAAAAGCTTTGAACAAAGGATGTCCCCAGGGATCACACTTGGGACATACTTTGTGGAACATAATTATTAACAGTCTTTTATTCGTTTTAAACGAGCGAGGGCTAAGAGCAGTGGCTTACACCGATTATCTGGTGATTACTTTTAGTGGAAATTCCAGGAAGGATATTGAAGAGGCTGCAAGCTTCATTGGAGAAATATTAAACATGTGGACCAATGAATTTAAATTAAAATTTTCGGCAATTAAAACAAAAGCAGTAGTTTTTAAACGAAAATATCTCAAGAAACCCTGTAATAAAAATACAAAACAAAACAATTTTGGCATGCAAAAAAATAACATGCCTAGGGATAATCCTGGACAATGAATTATCCTTTCTGGAACATATACAACATCAATCAGGTAAAGCTGCTAAGCTTGGGTGAAATTGAATAGAATTGCAGCAGTCAATACTTTCTTTAACAAAGATTCTTTAATAATAATCTCTAAAGTGGCCTTCCATTCTATCATCTTTTATAATATATCAATCTAGGTCCACAGAATAGNCCTATCATCTTTTATAATATATCGATCTAGGTCCACAGAATAGACCACACACACATAATTAGAGCTCTAAATAAAGCCCAGTGGGTACCGCTGCTGCACTTAACAAAAGCTTACAGAACATCATCGCTTGCTTCCATGAATGTTATAACAGAATTATGAACCCTGAATTTGCAGGGTACATTCTTGAGTGATTGCAGGAACTATCAAAGAGGGGAAAACTTAAATTTAGAAGGTACCATAGTAAAACCCGGAACATCAGGGAAAAAGTTTGGAACGGTAATTTACAGCAACTACAGCAGGAAATGGCAGAGCCTATGGGACACAATGGAAACTAAAATAACAATAAATTTTCTTCCTAAAGTGATCCATAGAAGAATAACTGCATTACATAAATATACCATATGGTATATTACCAGCCATGGGCTGTTTAACAAAAATTTATTCAGATTTAATTTGGTTACTTCTACAGAGTGCCCTCTATGTGGAGAAGAATAAGAGTCTTCTCATCATGCCCTTCTGAAATGCCCAGGGTATTTAGATTTAAGATATGAAGTTGAGAAACAAATATATGTAAGCATCAACTCTCTCCCCAGGTTTCTGCAATCAAACTGTGGAATAAATATCTTAATTAATTTTTGTTATAAAGTAATTGAAGAAGGTTGTTATTTGAAAATGATGAATAATTTTTAGATCAAAATTTTTACTTACATATCTCCTAATTTAGTCTAATTTTCCTTTGTTGTTTCTACTTTGTGTACTATTTTTTACTTTGTTTTACTGTTTTGTTTATATTTCAATTTATTGTTCATATAATTTAACTTGTGTGTTATATTTGCTTTAATTTCTCTCACTTTTAATTTGGCCAATACTTTGTTATAATTGTAATGGCCCACATGTCGTTACAATTGTAAAACTGGACTTGAGCCTAATAGTAAAAACTCTATTGTATTTTATCTTATTTTACTTTACTTTACTTTTTTTTTCTTCTTTACTTTCTTATCTTACTGATTTTCCTTTATAGTAAATATATTTTCACGTTCACTTAACTTTCTCTTACTAAATAACTACTTTAGCTAATTATCTATACTTTTTTAATATTTCATATACACACCAATAACTTCTTCTACTACGCCAAACTTTTCAAACTAACATTAGTTAATGTATAAATTTGACCTGATGTCAAACTTTCCCTTCGACGAAGCAAGCTAGAGAGTGGAATACACCCGCCTTCTCATGGCTAGGGATGGGCAACATTACACAATGACTAGTTCATTGTATCATGTCGAAGCAATGCCTAAGTCAGCTCAAACAGCAAAAGACTATAGTACTTTTGGCAAATGAAATTTAAATAGCCAGGTACATACCATTTTTTGGAACATTGGTGACTAACCTCTTTGGCATATAACTTAAATGACTTAAATGGTACAAGCTCTGCTTAAGCACTTGCTCCTATATAAAGTATTTTATTACTTGACATGGCTGTAGAAATTAATTTTGGAAATTCCCGCTTCCCTTCATTTCCTGCTGCTTTTGTAGCCTTGTCAGTGCGATTTGACAATATTACCTTTTTTTTTATGCCTTGGAATTTACTGTAAAATAATGTATAATCTTTCGTCAATATGTTTCCTTTCTGATCATGTTCAATGAGAACATATTCTTTCCCTTTGTTAGTGCTACTTCAAACATAAATAGACTTCTATTCATTTTTTACTCTATTGTAATTTTATGTTACTGTTGTTACTATTAAAAATGTGATATACTGACTTATGAGCTCTTTATTTTTAAGTAGTTATAATTATACAAACTGGCGCCAAATATTTTACAAAGAATTTAGAATAAGCATTTCCCTTCAGAATGACTTTTTAATAAGTTGATTTTGCTCAACTTAATTTTTTTTCTATGTTGTACCTCCTAAAATAAGAGGGGGAATAAAATAATTGGGGTAAATTTGATATTACTTGTTAGATGGTTGTTTTTCTGAATTTTTTTTATGTGGATATCATTTATGCTTGACAAAGTTTAAAATAAAGTGAAATGTTTTTTAAAAGATGTGAAATAATTTAGAGTTCTCTAAGAAAATGTTGTGCACTGGGTTGCTGGCTGGATGGCCAGGGATCGATCCCCGGTGAGGAGGGGATTTTCATCACGCCTCAATATCCAGACTGGCTCCCAAGTCTATTCAGCCTGCTATAAAATGAGTACTAGGATCTATCCTGGGGTCGAACCAGTCGGAGCGAGATGCTGACCACATCTCCTCCTCCTAGTGCCGGGGTCAAGAAATCGCACGAGCTCTACCCTCCACGAAGGCCAAAGCCCACAAAGGGCTATAATGCCACATAAGAAGAAGAAAATAAAATTGTGAAGTTGATTTCATGAAATTTAACACAATAGATTTAATGAAAGGGAACTAAATCAGTAACTATCTACATTTTCTATTATTTAACTTGAAATAACAATTTGTTATTGAACTTATCTTTAAATATAAAACAAACTCAAAATAATTGGGTATATTTTTATATTCATAAGTGATAGGATGTGCTTTTTCTATCATTAATAACTTTCTTGATTTTGTTGAGACTATGTTGCATTGCTGTAGCTTTGGAAATATTCATTTTGGAGTTTTCATTATTTTTTTTGTTAGAGCGTTATATTGAATGATTACCGATTGACTTGGACTCTTTTTAAGAGGGCGGTTGAAATGTTAGGAGTGCATAAATTATTTTTATTTTTAGCTGTACGCAAATCAATAAGCGTTTTTTATGTAAAGATACAAGGATAATAGAAATATCATGTGGGAAATTTGTAATATAACACCAGGATTCAAACTTTTTATGATGTTAGTAATTTATTGGCTGTTCTGTGTTTTATGAGAATTTTCCACATGCAGGAAGTCTGCTCCTTGATGAGGTTTTTACTCTTTAAGCAGATACTTTCTTTTTAGTGTAAAAAAACCACTTGGTAACTTTATTGTTGTTGCTGTGGGTTCTTAACTGTTGTATCTTGAAGTGTTTGAAATCAAAAAATGAAGCATGTTATATCCACGTGGCATTTGTAGAAAACAGAATCATTATTTTGTATCATAGTTTGAGTGATATACATTTTTATTATTTAGATAATAATTTTTTAAACATTTTTTGTTAAGAACTAGAATCTCTAATGCAGAACTCTGCATTATCTGTAAAACGAAGCTGATCATGGATCACTTTGGAATAAAAATAGTTCCTTTAAGACAAGTCATATATGATGACACAAAACTTATTTTTGATTATGTGTTTTGAAGAAGTGGATGTATCTACTATTGATGTGACTTCTTTTATGGAAACTGCTCAGTTATTGTAGATCTCATAATATATGTGTTGCCTTGTAAATGTATGTTCAAAGAAGAATGAGTACATGAATATAAATGTGCTGTTTATTTATTGTTACTTTTTTAGTGTGTTTTACCTTTTTTTGGAATTTTCCTCAAATAGTACTAAAGGCAGAAGGATCGAGGAGATACAGACCAAATGCTGTGTAATCTGATAGAAAATGATAAATGTGATGTATTTGAACATGAAAATACTGTGATGTATAGACAATATTTATTTTCTGAGGAAATTGAATGCCAGTTGTGAGGACATTGATATTCCGTCTGTGGGTCTAAATCAGTCAGGTGTTCTAAACCAAATACAATAAATTTTTCAAAGAAATTATTAAAAAAATGAATGAGATTCATCCAATAATCAATCTTCCAAACCCAAGTTTTAATGAAATGGATGTAACATAACAAAAACACCCGGGCGAGTGATGGTTCGTAATAAAAATATTACTCTATTATTTTTCTACTATTAAGTTTATATAAAAAAGTTGTGAAATTGTTAAGTTCATAGTCTACCCATCAAGGAATAAAATTTTAGAAAATGTCCTCCTTTTTCAGTAACCTGTTCTCCATTGGAAAAATATGCCTTGTAACCCCAATTGTTGAGAGAGGAAAGTGGTTTATTAATAATGGCTACATTCAGCACACAGGAAGAGAAATTAGGTATACAATAATTTAACAGACTTTCGAAATAAAAAACAACGTATGTACCAAAAATTTAAATTATTAATATGTTATGGTTTCTTATTTGCACTCCACAAACATCATCCCCGTTTTCTTCATCACCATCACTAACACAATCATCATCGCCACCATCATCACAATCATTATTTACAATATCTAACACATTGTCACTGCAATGTTGTGAAGCACACAGCATGCTCTAATAAAATGAACAATAATTTCCATTTTCCTCAATTTAATGTGATACAATTGTCGAAATTTTTGTTTCAACATTGTGAAGCAATGTTCCACAATGAACCTATTTGTACACAAAATAGCGTTACAGTTTCTCTGCTTCGTCAGATTTCTTCTATCCCTGAAAGGAGTAAGTTCCGCACTGTCTCCTAGGATGTCTTTGTCACCACACCACTCCCTCAAATTGGCACACAATTCAGACTGACGAAACACACTGGCATCGCGCACACTTCCGGGAAAACCAACTTATAGATCCCGGATCACCTTATTGTTGTCACATATTACCTGCAACTGAAATAAAGAGCGTGACATCGATACCACCACTTCAGCGATTTTAATCAATCAGAAAAGTTAGTAAAAAGAAAGGTGTCATGAAAGAAAACAACATTTCCGTGATTAGGTATGAAAATATGATTTTTTAATATTATTATTATTATTATTTTCGATTGTTCCCTTTTAAGAGAGCGTTTGAACTTGAGTAGTCATGTTTTTTCTTCCTTCATTCTTCTCAAATTCTCTTCATAAGTTCGCTGTGTTTTCTCTTGCGCTCTTCTGACCATGTGCTTCCTGTTCTCTTTTGTGTGTGGTCTTGTTTAAGTGTATGTTATTTTATGATGTTCCTGAACTGCTCTCGATTGTTTATGTTATCATCTGTAATTTCCACTTCTTTAATGTCTTCGTCTGTTTCGCTGATCCATTTTGTCTTGCTTTTACTAGCATTCGTTTTCTCGAAGATTTGCCTTGTGAGCCTACGCTTTTACATCCTGCGGATATGTCCGTAAAATTTTATACTTCTTTTTCTATCGGCATGTTACTGTTTCTGTGTGTTTGTAGATCTCTGTTGATGGACTCTTTATCCAAATTCCTTCACGAGAAACTGGGCCAAATATTTTCCTGGGAAATTTCCTTTCCTGTTTTTCAATTTCTTTTATTTATCTTTTAGCTACGAATCATCATCGTTTCTGCAGGATACAGTGCTTCCGATCGAATTACTGTGTTGTAATGTCTTAATTTTGCATTGACCGAAATAGATTTCTTATTATAGTGACTCCATGTGAGGTTATATGCTTTTTGGATTTTATGATTCTTTCTTGAATGGCTATTGTGTTTAGTCTTGATGGCTGAATGATCTCTTCTAGATATTTGAAGTGGGGGACTCTTTCACTTTCCGGAGTCGAGATATAATAGGGAGATTATCTGCAGATTTTCTTTCTATAAAATGAGTTTTCTGGTAGGAGATTTGTAGGCCCGATTTCTGTGCAGTTTCATGTAGTTTTTCCAGGGCAATTTTGGCTTCTTCTCTATTGTTTGTGAGAATAGCTAGATCATATGCGAAAGCTAGACATTTCACATTAATCCTCTGTTCTTTCTTAATCCCGAATTATATTCCCTTTTCCCATGTTTTCACGATTTTTCAGAATTAATTTTAATAGGAGGGGCGAAAGGCCATCCCCTCAGCGAATTCCGGTCTGGATTTGAAATGCTTCTGAGATTTCTCCCATGAATTTAACTTTCGAGGTTGTTCCTATTAATGTCTGTTGAATAATGGCCCGTTTCCCTGTCGATTTTGAACTCTTCTAAAGTGTCGAAGAGACTTTGCCTATCTATCGCATCATAAGCATTCTTGAAGTCGACAAAAGTTACAACAGTATTTCTGCACCATCTTATTTGTAAAATTGTCATTAGGTTCCAGATCTGTTCTATACAAAAACGCCCTATGCGAAATCCTGCCCGATACTTTCCTATACTGAAGTTACCGTAAGTGAGTACACCAAAAACACCAAAATGGCAGACTCGAGTGGTGTTTCAGGGCAGCCACCACCAATATTTTACAACAAAACCCCGACACTCGCTTTGACTTGACTACATAATATCGAATAAAACACGTACAAAATCTGTGCAATTTTAGTCCGATAAATTAAAAAAAAATTAATTGAGCTCTTAACTAAAGATGAACTTGCAATTTTGAATAACATAATTTTACTAATTTTAATTGAAATCAGTTTTTTATTTTTTCATAAACAATACACTATAGTATTAAATGAATTTTTGATACTACATAGAAAATGTGTCTGACAATGTAATGGTAAGAAAATATTAATCATATAATTTATCAAAACTGGAATGCCACATGAAACACCCTAGATATAAAACAAATTCAAAGCACTTTATGAAGTACAAAAGGATAAAGAATAAAAAGTCCGTAAATCAAATTATACAATATATACTATATTTATTAAATTTATTTACTATAAATACATAGGAAAGAAGAAAAGAAGGGGGAACCCATTTACATTTAATGCGAGGAAGCAAAACTAGGGACCATCCCGGTGTGACACCTTAAGCGAGTGAATAAAACCTAGCAAAACCCCAATCAGGATAACATCGTCATCATCATCACTGCTACTCTCCTCCTGAGTGATGATGATCATCTCTTCCACTTCAGGGGTCCCTTCCACTTCAAGGTTGTAGCGCTCCAGAATCAGAGCCTCTGTGTGTTCCACACAATTCTTCCAGACACCGGGTGTAATCTAGAAGGAATCGTTGTTAAGCTGAACAGTCTTATACATAATAAGAAAATAATGATATGAGACTTTAAAAGTAACATCTAACCCAGTAACTAACCCTTACCTGATTAAGTCCTTCAGCCCAAACTTGCTTGGAGCGACCCAATCCCTGGCCTGGCTGTGATGTTGTGTGTTTGTCATAAGACCTAAAATAAACATTATTATAAATTCAGTAACATACAATTCAAATTGTAATAATGTAACTATGCAAAAATTATATAAGAAAGAAATAAACAAACAAATACCTCTTGGTGAGACCCCAGACCAACTCGATAGGATTGAACTCGCAGTGATAAGGGGGTAAACGAAGCACTTGATGACCTTCTTTCACAAGAAGATTGACCACATACCAAAATTAATATTAACTCATGACATTAATATTACTTCCTTAATTTAAGATTATAAATAGTTAAAATTACAAATTATCAGTGTTATTATGAACTATTGGTCTAATATGTCATGAACTATGATTGAACAAACATTATTACATAATTATACACAGTCTTATATAATTACATGCAGAATAAGAGTCAGGAGTTTGAATATATTTTCATACTCAATAAATATTAACTAACCGTAATAAAAGATATTCATTGTCTATTAATCATACATTCCAAAATTACTAGTCAATTGTTTAATGATATGAATCATAAAGATAGCTTTAAACTAATAATTACTGGAAAGAAAATAAAGGAGAAATAGTTTTATATCCTCAAAATATGACACCAAACTGTAAATTGATAAACTTAAACTGATAAAACATATAAATATTATTAAATGTATACAATACAAATAAAATTAGGTAGAATAATAAATATCTATCTGGAAGTAAAATAATAATGTCTATACTTCTGGTTTAAAATGGGTTCCACAGAGAGTCAGGTACATAAAGCCTTATCTCAGGGTTGAGTGTAGTGAGTATGGGATGATAAAGTAATGCGACCTGAAGACTGATATACTAAATCAGCAAAAACCCACGTTAACATTCACATAAATAATAGAACATTCAATGATTTCTTAGTACTTAGCTAACCTTTTCAGCTTGGTTTTAAACACCTTACACATCCCTTGCAAATAATCCTTTTTTGCATTGGCTGGAGGGCAAACACCATGTTGATTCAACCACATCTTTAAAAAATAATTACATTTAGGCTTGTGTTAAGATGTTACTAAGTTGAAGTGTACAAAGCAAAATGTACCATAAGTTTTCTTTCCTCCACTTTGTGGTGGGTTGTTTCTCCAACAATCTCAAATGGTAGGAGGCATTATCGAGAACAACCATACAGCGCCCCATACATTTTAGACCAGCAATTAGTTTCTCTCTGGTCTATTTCTCAAAATTTGTGCTATCCATAGCACCATGATAATCATAGCCAATTTTTAAATTGGTGACAAAAAGTAAATCTGCATCTAAAACAAAAAATAAGGAAAATATCTCCTAAGAATCATAAATATTCTTAAAATTTCTTATTGTTTTTGATACTTACTTGGCACAAATCCTTCCTTACTTCCTGCATGTACAACAACCAGCCTCCTACTTTCTGGGGGTCACTTAAGCATTGCCTTGTTTTCACCTGGTTTACACCAAGACTTTGAGGATGGCTTTCCTATTAATATCACACATTAATAATTCACTACTTAAATAGGACAGTTACAAGTTGTGTTACATTGTTAATTTAGTACCTTAAATAATTGAGTGCTATTTATAATACTGTTAACTGTAGCCTTACCATTCATATAAATCCAGGTTTCATCTAAAAATACAACAGGCAAAGGGCATTCACTTCTCATGTTCTTGACATACTGTCAAGAAGCATGACCTTCTGAAAGTGATATCACTACTTTCTTTTAGGTGACAATACTTATCTTCTTTTTTCCACCTAATGCCTAGACTTCTAATAACTTTTCTCATTAAAGAGAGAGACCCTTTGAACAAGAAAACTTCAGGATTTTCCCTAACATGCTGCCACACTTCCTTCACAGTTACAGGGTACCCTAAATTAACACTGGATTACTCATTTTTGCAAGAGTTATTTCTGAGTCAATCAACAATACAACAGTCATGAATGATTATTAACTTATTGTTAGATACAATTTACATTATTAGCATATAAATAACAGGATATCATACCTTTGCGAAGATTATCATAAATATAACGCAATATGGCTTCCTGGGAAAAATTGTCTATGCCCGTAACAGGATAACCTTGCTTCTTTTTCTTAGCAGGAGTGACAAATTTTTCTCCTTCTTTCCCTCTTTTCACAATCTTCTGAACTATATTGAAGCCTAGCTGGAAGTTGAAACATAGCTCTTATTCAACTGAACTAAAAGTGTTCATTGTTGGTTAACATAAGTGCACATATTTGTATTACATAGTATTTTAATTGATTTAAAATTAAGATGAAATCATAGTTAATGCAGAGAAATACTTACACCTAGTAATTGGAAAATTCTCACCAAAACTTCAGTTTCGCTTCCAGTATCAAATATATTCCTTTCGCGAGGGTCATTCTTAATGAACGAGTACATATGGAAAATACACCTCTGCAGTGAACTCTGAACTGCAGGAATTCTTTTCAGTTTCTCGGCCATGGTTGACAAATGTAACACACGCTCAAGAAATTATTCAACGAGAACGACACCTCGTGAAACCACACACGAAGCACGCACGCTAAAATCTTCGTGTGGCACTATTGTAATATTCGTAACGGGCGTACCAACGCTATGGAAACAACAAAGAAACTACCGTAAAATGAATTTCGTTGAAAGTAGATTAAAAAATTAAGATTTCTTGCATAAATTACACATGTATTTTATAAATGGGAATTGTGATTTTGTGTTTACAAAGGACAAAAAAGAAAATTTTAAGAACAGGTTCTCCTAGAGTTATTTTGTCAAGTTTGGTGGTAGTGAATCCAACGTATAAGATGAAAATATCACTAGTCGAGTTGTATACGACATAGGGGGAATCAATTGTGTAGGTTGGTAGTTTTCCCAAATTTGGTGTATTCTCGGTCGAGAATTTTCCTACAATAGTGGGTCAGTTTGTTTTTCGGGCCGACTTAACAGCGCTTTTGAATGAATTTTGTATGCTTCAGAGAGAAGTGAGATTCCTCTGTAGTTATTCGGATATGTTTTATCTCCCTTTTTGTGAAAAGGGTGGATTAAAGCACATTTCCACTCTGATGGTATTTGTTCGGTTTCCCAAATGTTTGTAATATTTCTGTGAATTGTTTGTGTAAGAATGACGTTTATTTTCCAAATTTCTGCTATGATTCCGTCTTCTCCGAGGGCTTTATTATATATATTGAGGAAATTCTGAGAGAATTCTCAACCGTTCCGAACTGTTCGGAATTTGCTGCTGAAACAAACCTTTAGTTTCAAGTTAAACGCTCTATTTCCCCTCAAGTTTGTAGTAAAGTGGTGGGGAGATGAAGTCATACAGTGGACAATTTGTTTTCAACACACTTGTATCACACAAATATGGTGCGCACCATGTTGTTACTCATCGTTCAGAGATGGCGCTGGCATCGTAGGTATAAAAAACGCAAACCGCAAGATTCGGAACGGGAATACGCGTCTTATTCCACTATGCCTCTTTGTGGCAACGGGCTTTCGGCCCACCCACCACTCTTACATCGTGACACCGTGGAAATGGCAAACAAAATGGATGATTGTTAAGGGAGTTAATCATAGGAGAAAAGTAAGTCAATAGCATTTATAAGTCTCTTAGAATATTACATTTTATTCCTACCTAGGAGAAAAATTGTACTTAATTGTTTTATGAAATAATGTTTGTGGATTGTGTTTTTTGTACTTGCACTGAACGACATGCAATGTAATGTTTCAGATTTCCGTTGTACATTTATAAGTTTCCTGTTAATTGCTCTATGTATTAATACTTGGGCAGATATATATGCAGTCTATTGGTGGCGAAGTTCACCCCTGAACCTTGATTTGTTCACTATCTGATTGTATGTCAACATGGAATTAATTGATTGTGTGTTCGACACAGACTGGATTCTTAAAATAACATGGGTCGTGCAGCTGCTATTTGAAGGTATAATTATACCTTCAAAGTTTTACAAGGAAATCACTGATTGTAAATTGGATAGTTGTATGATGAATTAGTGCATTGTCACAAGACCATAATATCTCCCTGTAGACCACATCAATAAGTAGAATTATTAGGTGGAAGTAGTTTCCTATCATTCCAGTATATTTGTTAGGTTATGTAAGAGGGAGTTTTACATGTAAAATAGAACTACCTATTTTCTGTGCATGTGAGTATTTGTATCAACTTCAGTGTTTTTTATACAAATTGATTGATGTCACAATGGAAATTCTACATAATTAAGTATTGAAGTAATTATCGTCATTGACTTAAAACTCTCCTACAAATCAATTTATCAGCTCAACAACTGATGTCTTGGTTTGCCATGTGAGTAGATAGTTATAATACTGCATGAAGGAGATAAACTGAGCTGAATAAGTCTGGCATATGATTGAAGAGAGTGCTCAAGGAGTAGTTGGTTGATGGATTTTCACTTTATTTTAATAAATTCTATCACAAGATCTAGATACAATGTCTGTTTTAGCCGGGGTAGTTATTCTAGAAAAGTAAAATGTAACATACAACCTTGTTTGGAGAATACATGCCAATTAGTGTGAGTTTTTGTTACAACTATTGGACTAGATTTTAGTTTGCATCATATGTAACCCAATGTTACAACAAATTATAAAGAAACAACAGATCAATTGAAAATGTTGTATTTCATAAATATTAACATAAAGTTTATTCAGTTATTCAGTAATTTTAAAAATCATCAGTAATAGGTATATTTATAGCTCAACTGAAGAGCAGGAATAGTGAACCTAAACCATGTATTGTGAAAGTAATTAGGCAATATAAATTATGTTAAAACCTATTTGAAGAAAAAATTTTTTTTTTTTCTGTGGCATGTCAGAGGAATGTTAAATTTGTTGGTTCAAGATATGAATATTAAGAAAAATTAGAATCTATATTACAAGGTAGCTCTAATATGAATCTGTAAGAAAAAATATATACATGGGAAGTACATGAGAATCTGTAAACATAATATAAGGAAAAGAATAAGGAAATCCAATAAAAAGAATATTATGGAACCGAAAATCCTTTCTTAATGATCTGAGATTAAATAATTTATAGATGCAATAATATTCAATACTTTGTGTAATACACCAATAAAGTTTATCACAAGACAAAGGGTTATTCAATGGGAAGACTAAAATGTTTTTTTGAGTTTCATTAAATACAAATTTGTTGGTATTATGGTAATATAATAACATATGCTGATTTATTTTTATTTTTGGGAGTGTGTTGATATGTTAAATCCTTGATGAGAATTAATGGGAAGGTCCCTTGGTTGCTTCCAAAGAGTAAATTAGTTTGTCTTTATCATGGTCATATGCAGTTTGTAACTTCTTTTTTGACAATAAAGTTTATTTATTTATTTACTGTTATTAGAATTTGCATTTTGTGATTTAGAAAGTGTTAGCCTTGAGAAATTAAATTCTGCACCTCTGCTATAATCAAGATATGTTGATATCTTTTGTGTCCTATGTGGAAATTAAATAAAATTATATTAGATCCTTCTATTAGTTACCACTTTAGAATAAAATTCACTTTATAACTGAAAAATAAGAATAATCTTAATTTTCTTGTTGTTTTAACAATACATGAGGATACATTACTCTCACACGATTCATATAGGAGAGAGACTCATTTTGGTTTCAAGTTAAATTTCTACCCACAAAATACATCTGGACAAATAAGAGGTAAGTATTTTAACTGCAATGGTTGTTTAGGAAGAACAGTGTGAAAGTACAAAGTTCATAACACAATTTTAGATAACTACGGTGTTTGAAAATTTGTCAATAAAAAGATTTTTTTTTTTTTTGGTGGGGCTTTACAGCTCATTCGACATCAAATGTCATTGGAGCCCTAAAAACTCGTACAGGTAGAGAAAATGCAGTTACGCACTAGGGAGAGCCAACATGACTCTCCCCGCGTGTGGGACTCGCCGAANGACGTACTAAATCAGCAGAATTAAGACCTCTGGTTTTAATTATTTTTACTCAAATCTAAAGTTCCTTTGAACTTTGATAGTATAAATCATTATTCTCTACCTTCTCCTTTATCTTCTTTACTTTTGTTAATATGAATATATAATACAGAGAACAACAATAATTCATACATTTAGAATACATTGGAGAGAAATAAATCAGGTGGAGGTGAGATAAACTTATTTGACATCTTTTGGAAATTTTTTCATTATAAAAGAGAATTATAATATTCCAGAAGTAATCATTTTCCATTAAAAATCCCTTCTCTGATTTAATTGTGTTTTTCTTTTCTCATATTTTGTTCATAGTCATTTTTTCTTTTCTGAACTATTTGAATGCTGTAATGTGAACACCTCCACACTGCTCCTCTATGAGTAGATACTGGGAAGCTGTGAGTTAAAATATTTGAATGCTGTTTTCAGTTATCTTAATGTGTTCATGTATTTTTCTGTTCTAAATTTTGTGTTGTTAATTATTACCATTTTGTGTACCTGATCAGGTCAAATGATTTTATTGTGAGTGACTCCTTGAAGAATACATTTTGATGCTAAGAAAATTATTTTATGAGTATAACTTTCTTAGTGGCTGAAGTATCTATGTTTAAATATTAATAATAAAGTAAAAAAATTCTTTATTGACTGGAACTAGGTTGGTGTTGATTTAACAAGGATTATGTTCTCAATAAAACTAAACCATTGTAATCTTCTATATTATTTTTTCTTATAGTTGTAATGTAAATATTGTTTACATTATTCAGAGATAGGCTTTTAAGTATAGGACTTATTTATAAATATCAAGATTTGTATTAAACAAAAATTTAATACTTGTAGTAAATATAGGTAGATAAAGAAGAATTATCCAGTCAGTGATTTCTGTAAAACACTGGAACTATTTTAAATTTTTTATTTTATTTTAGTGACAAGTACAGTTAAATACTTAGTAACCTGTTTTCTTCTTTATCTGTATTAGTCTTGTGTAAATTTCTCAAGATAACACATAATAATTTAATGTTCATTTAATTTTGCTTTGAACATTAACTCACGATCCATCTGCTGGTGTCAAACATCGTCTGCATTAATTTTTTTCTAGATAGCATAATGTAACTTCAAGTACAGAAAAGAATTTTGAATTAGTTACTATTTTAATGTTATTTGTGCATTTTTCATGAAGAAATTTATGCACGGTAGTCCCAAAGGAAATTGTATTTTTCTCCTTCTTGTGACTACCTCATATTCTTTTCTTCATTATAGTCTGTTGTTCATTTGAAATATATTTTTCATTTGATTAAATCACGTTAACGACGTTTCCTTTGGACTCATATACTATTTTACCCCCCCCCTTGTTTTGTTGTTGTTGTTTTTACAAAATTTGGACTTTAATTCAAGTCTTTATCTGGCACAATTGATATTTACAACTTTACAACATTTTATGTAGATCCACACAATACCCTCAGAGGACTTACATCTAGTAAGTACGAGTTTGGCAAACACTGGGTCCCGAACTGAGTCTGGCATTACTTCCACTTACTTGTGTAAGGCTCCCTCCTTTCTCTTTCCAGACCTTCCTTGGTCCCCTCTAGTTCTTTTCAATCCCGATGCTAGGGTATCTTTCATTTTCTTCTTTCTTTTTTTAAATTTTATTTTTGTAATGATGTGTGTAATGTTTTGAGATATGTTGATATTTGAGTTTTGTGTTGTAACTCAGGAGGGATTTTAGTGGGTATGGTTGAGTCATTCGGTGAGACCCACACACAGGGAGAGTAATGTTGGCTCTCCCTAGTGCGTAACTGCATTTTCCCTACTACCTGTACAAGTTTTTAGGGCTCTAATGACCTAGATGTCGATGAGCTGTAAAGCCCCACAAAAAATATTCACATAATACAAATAAANAGGGAGAGTAATGTTGGCTCTCCCTAGTGCGTAACTGCATTTTCCCTACCTGTACAAGTTTTTAGGGCTCTAATGACCTAGATGTCGATGAGCTGTAAAGCCCCACAAAAAATATTCACATAATACAAATAAATAACTTTATTTTAGTTGTAAACTTTGTTTAGTAGTTGTATTAACAAAAAAGTATAATAGTCAATCATAATTTAATGTTAATTTTTCTGTGTCAGTTTGAAAATTTCAGCTACTTTCTTTGGTGAATTAATTTCTAAAGTCTGAGTGTATCTTGTTTTTCTTTCTCTCTAATCTCAATTTCTTTAGATTTTATTTGATGATTTTTATTAAGACTGTGATCTACTGATGTACTACTTTTGTCATTCTCATTAATATTATATTGTTGAGTCAATGGACATAAATAGTAGAACTAGAACAACTTTGTATTGTTTCTATACTTTTTATTAGTATGTATATGAAATCAGATTTACCCAGTAC
>NNCF01128419.1:0-39775 GCA_002313205.1 Laupala kohalensis
TTCTTCTGGAGTGTCTCAAATTTAGTACCAGCCGACGGCGACACAATTTACCGAACAATTTGAACGTTATGTTGGGACAAAATGAACGTATTTTAATGCGCGTTTTTAGATTCCTTCAGGAAATCTGCCTCTGGAACAGTATCTGATCTATCTTCGTATGTTTTTACTCAAATCCATAAACGAAACGGGGCTCCTCCCACAATTTCTCGGGAGGGTTANTTATTTTCGATTTTTAGAATGCTTTCATACAATTCTTTTTTCTTATATTTTGATTTATCTTCGGATCTATTGTAACTGAGGAGGGTTTTTAGTGGGTAGGGTTGAATCATTCGACGAGTCCCACACGCGGGGGGAGTCATGTTGGCTCTCCTTAGTGCGTAACTGCATTTTCCCTACCTCTACAAGTTTTTCGGGCTCCAATGACCTTTGATGTCGACATGAGCCGTAAAGCCCAACATAAAAAAAAAAAAAACGAGTATAAAGTATCTGTTTGTCAGTCAGGAACAAGTATTAGAAACTGAAATAAAGGTATTAGAATGTTTCACTGACTACATCAAAATTCCACGCACAAGGAAAATCGGTTTATTTCCGGTAAACTCAAAATCACTAAAGTTTTCAGTGTGTCTGGGGCAAACTTTCTTTTCTTTTTTTTTCAAATACCTGTCATCACACACAACAGGATTGATCCAGAACATCCAGGATATTCATTCCTCCCTTCAGCTTGAGGAGAAGTATATTGTTTTGCTGGGATCTAGGACACTTGGGAATCGGAGGAAATGAAGCAGAAGTTTGCGCGAAGGCAGTAGGCCATAAAAATCGCGTTAATTTCTTCACGATTCCGAAAAGGGACATCGTAAATTTCTTCAAGACAAGGATACTAAGAGAATGGCGTCACGAGTGCTTGGCTGTTGTAAGGAACTAGCTCCAACTTATCAGGTCTTCTGCTAAGTCACGGATTAGTTCCTGTAGGTTTCACTGACTCGCCTGTGCGTAGGACATAGTCCTCTCACTCATGGGTGCAACTTGGTGATCCACCCCAATGTGATGTACTTTATTGTTGTATCACAGTGCGACATCTACTAACTGCAGAAAATACACCAGAATACGGACGAAAATCGAATAACTACATTGTGCATATGACTACATTTCAGCACATAGGCCCTTCAAGGCATCGTATGCAAGAATCATCATTTACTTATCGAAAAATGGGGAATAAATTGTGATTCTGAGAACTACCCCTGATTGGAGGGCTTACAACACGAGAACCAATGCACCTATTTAAAAAATGGTTTCTGTCGTTTTTTGGTGGAGAAATATTTTTTCATTTAGATATCTTTCTCGAAAACGTGACCGTTTTTCAACAAAATGTGGAAAACCCTTTAGCGACGGCTTTTAAAGTTGCGTTTAAAGTTCTACTGTTAATTACAGTTTCAAAACTTTCCGAATATTTTTCACCTATTTTTGCTAATTTCCATATACTATTAGGTATGATAGAAAATGGTGGATAGGAATTTAAGGAAACAAAACTACGAAAGTGTTGATTTGTTAGTAAAGTTTATGCACCTTGCAGGTCCTTCTAACTCTTTTCACTGGCCTCCAACAAAAGATACTTGTTGAATCAAAACAGAGGGCTTCGAATAATAAAACCTACCGAAACATCTAGAGGACGTAAAAGAATAAAGAATGTGACAATGCATTTCAATGCGAAATATGGAAAGTGGTGGTTAACTAATAGTGTAATCATATTCCTAGCACTCGTGTGTAAAGCTGCAATAAAGATGTTTAAAAAAATAATTCTATAAAAACAAAGAATTTGTGAATCAGTGACGAATGGGAATATCGAGATATTTTTAACTAATATGGTTGAAGAATTGATAATATTTCAATATTGTTTCATTTAGTTTTCTCCATGGCAACTTCTGTTAGTAAATTTTATTTCGTTATAAATAACGCGCACGCAATTATGAATAAATGGAATAACGTAATGCAGTGGATACTTCGATCCACTTCCTCGTGTTGCGCTTCTGCGCGTGAGTCATACGCGTCGAGGTTGGAATGTGGTGACAGGGAAAGGCTTGACTCACTGCTTCCCGTCTACGTGAGGTTTTGCTTTTGCTAATCAATGTTCGCAATATACAATTAATTACAATGACGAATGGTCACGCATTCCAAAATATACGAAGTTGATACTATTACACTACAATCACACATTAACACAACAATCTTAGACACGGTATTTAGCATTGCAAAGTTTGTGTAAAATTTTCGCTACCAGCACGACTTCTTCGTTCGTGGGGCAGTTGATGCAACTAAATAAATCTTAACGAATTGCTTTCTTTGACTTTTTACTACTACATACATGCGTGGACTTAGAGTTATAATTATATTGACCAATTTGGTTCAAGTCTTTAAATCCATAATGACTCAACTAAACAAATCCGTCACTAAATTGTTGTATAAATATAGGTTTGTGGATGTAGGATCTTTGTCTAATTTCAAATACGAGTATACTTTGCTATCACTTACAGCATTCATTCATTTCGTTCCACATTCTCGGTTAGTCATTAGAGAAACTTTGCAATGCTAAATACTCATATCTAGGATTATTTTAAGTTCCGTTCAAAAGTCAATAGTATTCAGGCTCCGAACAACTATTAATTTGTAACTTTTGAATTAATTTCTGTATTCGCAAATGTCAAGCAAAAACTACGAATTTTGGGAGAACTCGCCAACCTCAACAATTTGCTCCCGCGATGTCTTCCATCGCTGTTCTTCGTCATTTTGTGTGTTTTACGTTGTCTTCATCGCTTCCAAACTTAAGTAAATGAGTTGTCTAAGAGGCCTTATTTTTTTATGTGCTGTCAATGAAATTCATTTTACAGTTGTCTTTATATTGTTTCCGATTCGTTGGTACCCGTGTAATGGGTATGAAAGTAATATGAGGTTTTTTATTTTATATATTTTAGTATAAGAATTTGTTGATTTATGTCTATTAATATTAATCTTTCTTGTTCGTATATATTATTTTATTTATTCATTTATTTACAACTTTTTATAGATTAATTCGTTTATTTATTGAACTTAATTCTATTAGCCATCTTGCCTGCAACAAAGTCATTCCAAGGGTACTGCTTTTTCTCTTTCTTCTTCATGCCTTTGGGCTGTTTCTCTCTGCTCCCCATAAGAAATGCGGGTTCCCGTCCCTTCCACAGAGAGGCGGACGTTTTCATCTTGTCATTTTGTCTATCGTATTTTTCCTTTATCTATAAATAAACTTTATTGTCCAAAAAGCAGTTGCAAACACTGCGTATGACCACGGGGGGGGGGCAATAAACTAAGTTACTCTCCGGAGACAAGCAAGGGACCAGCCCATCAATACCGATCAAGGGTCCATGGGCAGTGGCGGATTTAATATGTACAAAAGAAATTATTTAATAAATACGTACTGTTACACATTTAGTACTAAAAAATAAATTGTATATATTTGTGCAGTCAAAAATCGAAATTAATAAAACAAAAGTATTAATAACATTCCCGCCCAAGGAAAATCCGCCACAACCCGGAGGAAAACCGGAGTAAAATCCGGGTCAGGATGGGGCTACGGAGATAATGTACACAACCGTGTCAAGGTTGCTTACAGTTAAAAATAAACTATTAAAAAACAAAGAGCAAAATCAACATGCATGAAAAAGGAATTTTATCAGTATCTAGAGCACTATAACAATGACGTGATAAAGTATAAGACATATTAACATCATCCAAAGTCATATGAAAAATACTATTTATTAGGAAATTGAAATCTCACGAATTCCTTTTATGAAAATAGGTTAATTCTTTCACATTATAGAAACAATAGCAGATTAGAAAGCTTTTAACCGCGGATATTAAGAGATTCAATTTATTTATATTTTGTGAAAGAGAATTATACAAAATTATTCCTGAATGATATGGACCTCTTTGGCAAAAAATTGTCGTCACGTCAAGGACGATGAATATTAGCCTTGTTACGAGTGTTATATGTTCGTGAACTAGACTGTTTCTTCTGGAGCAGGGGTGGAACTATCATCGGATCCCGAAAAACTTGTAGAGGTAGGGAAAATGCAGTTACGCACTAAGGAGAACCAACATGACTCTCGCCCCGCGTGTGGGACTCGTCGAATGATTCAACCATACTCACCAAAAACCCTCCTGAATTACAACTCAAATATCAACATGTCTTAAAACATTACACACATTACAAAAATAAAGAAAGAGGAAAATGAAAGATACCCTAACCCTAATAGCGTCGGGATCGAAAACAACAAGGGGTGACCAAGGAAGGTCAGGAAAGAGAAAGGAAGGAGCCTCGCACAAGTGGAAGTAATGCCAGACTCAGCTCGGGGCCCCGTGTTCGCCAAACACGTACTTACTAGATGTAAGTCCCCAGGGGGGGCGCAGGGGTGTTAACCATTACACCATCCGTTCGCCTTCCACAACTACACCATTTCCACCTAACCAATTAGAAATATATTTTCATAGCGGTACTTCGTGAAGGGTGGAAATATTACAACACCACGTCACTAAACCACACACATTATTTTGTTCTGTATTTGTTAGAAAAATATGCGTTACACTATGAGACAACGAAGCATTCCAATGAGTTTTTGTAGGGAAAATTCCGATATGCAGTAAAATCTTTTTAAAACGGCACAATTCTTCTTTAAACACTTCGACAATTGAATCCGGTTTGTCTTCAGAGCTCGTAAATGTAGCTGTACGGTCTCCTCTAACGCGAAAGAGACGCAGGCGATGCTACGCAGAAGAGTTCGTAGCTGTGGCAGGCGCACACCTCCCTTGAGCACCTGCTTCAGTAGCGTCGTCAACTATAGCGGCTGTTGCTTTTATCTCCGGTAGATACTGCTTTTTGTCTGTCATAGACGATAATTCTGTCGGTGCAGACTAGTGATAGGACTGCCTCAGTCTTATTATCTGCTACTTCCAGGTGAACATGCAATCCAGCGTCGGATAATGGCGAGTGATTGGATTTGTCGTTTACCTCTTCCAGGAATTTACTAACTACGACGGCAGCGTCAGCTACAAAAACATTTACAAATATTATGTGTATTTTAATGTGAATGTACTGAATGTCCTTTTCAGAACCGTGTAGAAAATTACAATACATTACATCGTTTTGAAATTTCAGAATCCCACCTTAGGTGATTTTATGTAGATCAGTCAGGGTTTGAACCCGCGTTAACGGCGGTGGAAAGCAAGTGCTGAACCCACTACACTACGGGAAGACATGAGAAGTTGTTCATTGTAGCTTCTCACATTGCATGTTTATTTATATGGGGGAAAAGTATGTCAATACAACTTAAGACAAGTATTTTTATATAAAAATTTATTCACTCTGCGTGGAATATGAGAATTTTCATCAGCATATTAATTTGTATCTAACTTATATATTAATATCCTCCTTGCTTTCGATCACAGAATTCATATTGGGTTGGGGTTATTTGCATTATATTGTCTTGGGTGTACATGGTTTTTAGTTGTGCAGGAGATGTTTGTGTTAGGGTATTGGGATGTTGATTTTTTTTTTACTTGTTGGGATGTTGAAGAATTACTCTGGAGTGAGTTAATAGAAGTCCTGAAGAAGATACGAAATGTATCGAAATGCAAAGAACCATTTGCGAATAATATTATATATTTAATTAAATTTGTATTTAAATACATGGAATTAATACTTATGTAAGAGAATGTTGAAAATGTAATATAATTTTTTATTAGTCTCATTTCAGATTCTTACGACATTAAATTTAATGTACATTCACATTTATTTCATGTTATATTTATATACATTTAATTTTATGTACCTGCATATAGTAAAAGTACATTATATTTCCTTATATTTTTAACAGTGACTAGTTTTTACACCATCCGACATTGATAGTCTTTGTATTTTGTCATACTCATGTTCCACAAGTAGAGGAACATTGCACAGTTTCTGCTAAGTGATGGCGATAATCCTTCTGATGAACTCAGGAGCCCCTAACAAACGCAGAGTTCAGAATGCAGTTCCATTTCGCCGAATGAAGGCATTTCTGACGTCCAAGGTGATTATGGCGCAGTATTGTTTGCACCTCGTTACCAGCGCCTACCCTCGATTGTCTTGCGGTGGGTGTCGACAGCGATATCTATTGATTCAGTGGCGGAACTGGCACTGTGGGAAACGTACCTATTCTTTCCGTATACTGGCCCAACCTGTTACAAATGTCCCTTCCCCCAGAGTGGAAATAGCAAGTGAGATGGAAGGACGAGGGATCATTGGGTGGTTTGTTTCCCTTAGGTAAATAGCACAAGACGTTTCCATCTTCTCGGAAAAATTCCTTCTCACAGACAAGCATTATTCTTGTCCCAGAACATTGGCGCCGAATCGTTGTATGGCAACGCGATATTGAAGCATCACATTCGTCCGTGACTTCGGTCATCACCTGTTCCATTTTGTCTTCAGCTGAGCTAGTTAGCTCCTGTTCTTTTTCCATCATTATCACAAAAGAATCGGAATCGCAAGACTTAACATACCATCAACGTCTACCGCTCTCCTGGTCGCGCGCGCACTTGCTGGTAGTCATGGTCACTTGGAATAATAATCTTATGATCGTTGTGGGTGTACAAGTCGCTGAAATAACCCTATTGGCGAGACCTTCGTTAGTGAAAGTAAGATCTATTGAAGAGCATCTGCCACTCCTAACAAGATAGTAGAAGTACATGGCCCTTTTAAAGCGAATCTGAAAAGATTTTGCATTTTATAACAACTCTATGCCTGGGGATTTAGAGGACGTCTTCCTCTTATGCTCATGTCCTTTTTGGATCAACGTTCTTTCCGCTATAGAATTGGAAGAGACACCTCGGATCTCCTTCTTCAGGAGAACGGTGTTCCTCAGGGCTCAGTCTTGAGTGTGACCTTATTTGCAGTGGCCATAAACAGCATAACGTCTGCTGTAAAGAATCCTGTTTTACACTCTTTTTGTCGATGACTTTGCTATCTTTTGTTCATCACAGAGTGTCACAGGTGCGGAGCGACAAATCCAACTCGTCCTCAATAGATTATACCACTGGTCGAAAACGACAGGTTTTCGTTTCTCTGCTGAGAAAACACGCTGTGTTCTTTTCAGTAGGAGACCAAGCCTTCTGGCAGAACCTCACCTCGCCCTGGGAAACAACGTTCTCAAATTCTATCCTTCTGTGAAATTCCTAGGTCTGATTTTTGATCAGAGATTGAATTGGATTGAACATCTAACAGACCTAAGAGCAAGAACATTAAAATCTCTGAATTTATTGAAGTGCCTCAGTAGCAGGGAATGGGGCGCTGATCGCTACTCCCTGCACCAGTTTTATCGAGCATTTATAAGATCTCGGCTTGATTATGGCTGCGTTGTATATAGCTCTGCTCGTGCAAGCTATTTAAAGAAGTTGGACAGTGTCCACCATGCAGGAATTCGACTAGTTACGGGTGCATACCGCACTAGTCCCATTCCGAGTTTGTATGTCGAGAGTGGCGAACCATCTCTTTCCCTCCGGCGGCAAATCCTCATGCTACGACATTTTTGCCACTTGCAAACTTTACCAGACAATCTGGTGCACAACGCGGTTTTTCATCCATCCTCTTCTACTACAACCATCATCCATCAGTTTCTACTACAACACTGAGAGCAACCAAACCTTTTGGATATCGCTCCAAACTAATTTTGGAAACCTTAAATATACGCACACCTAATGTGTTACATCAAGGTTTTAGTAAGTCTCCCCCTTGGGCTTTGCACAAGCCGAAGGTTATTTTCGATCTTCTGTATCATGACAAGAAGAACACTCCAGCTCCGATGTTGAGGGTATACTTTCAGCTAATACTCTACAAACACCGGGACCGTATCCCTGTGTTTACCGACGGGTCGAAGCAGGCTGATGGTGTCGGCTGCTCCGTGGTATTTCCCCGTGAGACCAGTGGCTACCGTCTAGGCGACTTGTGCAGTGTTTACACTGCTGAGTGCTACGCCATATTGCGAGCATTGCGAACTACAAAGTGCTTCTGTGGATCACATTTCCTGTTTTGTTCTGATTCGCTGAGTGCCCTCCAAGCAATCCAGAACATGTATCCAGCTGTTAAGCTGATCCAGAACATCCAGGATGTACTTTTCTCACTGCAAAGTGATGGAAAGAACATAATGTGGGTGTCAGAGGAAATGAGGAAGCAGACGATTCCGCAAAGACGGTATGCTTCAGGAATCGCGTGGATTTTTCTACGATTCCAAAACGAGATATCCTAAATTCCGTCAAGATAAGGATTCTGAGTGAATGGAGCAATGAGTGGTTAGCTGTTGAAAGGAATAAGCTCCGACTTATCAAATCATGTGTTAAGTCATGGAGCAGTTCCTGTAGGCCAGCCCGGCGCGACGAGGTCTTGCTGACCCGCCTGCGCATAGGACATTGTCCTCTCACTCATAGGTATCTCTTACTACTTGATGATGAACCCGTTTGTGAGGAGTGTAGCTGTTCTCTGACAGTACGTCACCTACTAACTGATTGCAGAAGATACTCAAGTGTACGGAGACAAATTGGTCTGGCTGCAGATTTACCAACAATTCTCGGAAATGAAACGGTTCATGTTGAACTATTGAATTTTATGATTAGATCGGGGCTCCTTCCACAAGTTTTCGGGAGCGTTTTAAATTTTCATTCCCTTTTCATCTTTACTGTCTTGCTTGTTTTCATGGTTCGTTTCTGTAATTCGAAAATATAATATTTAAAAATTGTTTTCCCTTTTTTTGTGATATGTATTTTTATTGTGTTTTCTTTTCCTTTCTTTCATTTTTTTATTTAGATATTTGTTGATTTCAGGAGGGTTTTTTAGTGGGTATGGTCGAGATATTCGGCGAGTCCTACAGACGGGGAAGAGTCACTACGGCTCTTCTCTATGGTGCGAAACTGCATTTTTCCCTACTTGCATGGGCTCTAATGACCTCGATGTTGACGAGCCCTAAAGCTCCAACCAAAAAAAAAATGCTTTAGGAAAATGACTGCGTCGTTACAATATTTCAACAAAAGGAAAGTAGAAAATTCACTCTGAATCAGGAACAGTTTTATCAGAATCTATCTACACATTCAACTAAGAAAGAACCACCGGCACGGAAGTTAGTTGAATTCTGGAGTACCCAGTAGGCCCAGTGAAGAAATGGGAGAACCTACTGCTTCTTTAGAGGATGTAAAGGAAGTTCTCAGAAAAATGCATAACTGGAAATCATCTGGACCAGACGGAATACATTATTTCTGGTGGAAGTACCTAATAGCCTTGTATGCTCCTTTAGTTAACAACGTTATTGACAACCCAGATTAAATACCAAGATTCATGTGCCAAGCAATCACCTATCTGAAGCTTAAAAATCCTGGAATATGAAATAAAAAAAATTTCAGACCTATTACCTGTCTGAATACAATGCACAAAATTCTTTCATCTATAATCTCCCAGAAAGTAACCCAACTTATAGAGACCAGATATACTAACAGAAGAGCAAATAGGGTGTAGAAAAGGGGCACAAGGATGCAAAGCACAAATGCTAATTGATATAGTTGTAGAAGAAGAAGCCAAGAAAAAGAAATTTAGCTGTTTAGTTAAATCGACTATCAAAAACGCTTACGATTCTGTCCCACATTGTTGGCTTTTGAAAATCTTGGTCATCTACAAAATTCACCCTAAAGTAATCAGTTTACTTAAAACTCTCATGAACGGCTGGTGTACACAATTAAAATTGTAGAATGGCAATAAAACAAGAAGATCAAACCAAATACACATTCGACGTGGCATTTTCCAAGGCGATATATTCAGTCTTATTTGCTAAAGATGAACTAAGACTTCTGGAGACACTGCACAGTTTAGTAAAGTTATACAAATGAATTTTGGATCCGACAAATGTGCTATGTTGAATGTTAAAAGAGGTAAAACTGAAGAATTATCAGTCCCATTAAAAGTACAAGCAAACTCCTCTGAAATAGAAGTATTAAATTCCCATAAGTTATAAATATCTGGGTTTCAAACAAAGTGTACTAATAAACAAGCACAGTAAACAACAACTAGAATGCTTATTTAGGAAACGCTTCAACAAAATTGTGGAGACAGAATTAATTTCAACAAACAAAATTAAAGCTATTAATTCTTGGTGCATTCCAGTTCTGACATTCATTTGGGATAATTCATTGGTCACAAATGGATTTTGAAAATTTAAACAGGATGGTATGTACAACTCTCACAAAATACACAATGCACTTCCCTAAAGCCGCAATTTACACTCGTAGGAAATCAGGTGGTCGTGGTTCGTTGGACCTGAAAATGTTGTGTAATCGTCAAGAAACAGTACTCAAGAATTACTTCTATGCAAAATCTGAAATGTCTCCATTACACAAAGTAGTAGTATCGAGTGACAAAGGTTACACTCTAATGAACCTCAGTGTCTGTGAAAATTATCGTACTATCCCCACATTCAAGGACAGGTTGAAGGCGTGGAAGACCAAACCTCTCCATGGCAGATTTGCCCATGCTCTTGAAAATGCCGGTCATGATACCTCAGTGCAATGGCTCAGAGATGGGGCTCTATTTGGTAAGACAGAGGGATTCTTGCAAACAATCCAGAAACAAGTCATCTCAAACAACTATTGAAAGTACATTGAAAAGCAAGATGTTAACGAGAAATGTAGAATCGGTCACCAGTCATCAGAAACAATACATCACATTGCTACTAGATGTACAAATCTAGCTAACACAGTATCTGCACCGGCATAACCTGACTGCTAACATTATACACCAATCTGTTGCAACGAGATTCGGACTTTTAACAGAAGAAACTGAAAAGATCACTCCCTATTCTGAATACCGAGGATAGAAAACAAAGGTATTAAACTATATTATGACCTAACAATTCACACAGATAAAACAGTCCCAGCTAATAGACCAGATAGTATACTACATAATGTCAGGGAGCGAAAAAGCATTGATCATTGATGTCCCCCACCCAGCATAACATTGTCGAAGCAGAAATTGGTATGATTTCAAAATACATCCCACTTTCAATATAATATAAAGACATTTATGAACTTGAAACTGTAGAAATTATACCAATCGTTCTTACAGCAAGTGGACTCATAAATAAGAACCTGAAAAACAATTTGGAAAAACTAAATCTTCATCCCATGATCCAAAAATCTGTTATCTTGGAAACTTGCTGTATTGTTCGCACCGTGCTTAACTTACCAAGCCAGGAATAAGGCATGCTAGATATTCCGTCAAACCTTAAAAAAAAGCGGGTGAATAATCCCCGAGAAGAAATTGAATAATAATATATTATTATTTGTGGGGCTTTACGGCTCGCCAATAAGGGTCATTAGAGCACTCGTAATTGATGGGATGATTCCTTGCTTGTTACCGGAGAGTAACTTAGTTTATTATCGCCCACGTGGTCATGCAGAGTATGCAAACTACTCTTTCGACAATAAAATTTATGTATAACCCAATTGCGGTCAGTGTTAAAATAAATAAGATACAATAAATTTAATCGTTAATTACCTTCAATTTGCGGATTCAAGTCATTGTCTTTAGGAAATACAGTGTACTTTAATTTCGCACGGGGAGCAAGGACGTAGGCAGGTTTTTGAGCACGTGTCTTGATGGACTGCGTAGTAATTTGAGAAAGCGTTGCGCTGTAAATTGAATAGCTTAACGGTGATTTCTCCACCGTTTTCATTGGATATTATAGAACTAATTTAAAAAATAAGAGTATTGGAAATAGATTTTTAATTTAAAATTGTATACATTTTCTATATAAAAATAAGAAACGCATTTATTTTCCGTCATAATTTGGTGTATTTTGTATGGATCGTTGCTAATTTGTTCCAGAGACTTCAAGTGAACACAATCCAGAGCATGGATGAAAAAGTAAAGGAAATGTTCAGTGAAATTATGGAGGAAATTGAGAATACAGTAATTCGGGAAGATGGTTTATCTCATAGTCATTCTTCCAATAATTCAAAGTACAACAATCGGATGTAAGTAAAATTATTAACGTTTTATAAATTATATTATACCTAGCGTTTGAGACTTCTTGCATCTATAATAGTTGTGAACAGAGACAGAGCATTGCAATTCTAATCTTCAGTAGAAGTGTGTTAATGAGCGGGATGTCCTGTAAATCGCTTCTTGCTCAGTCGCCATCAGCGCGTCTGGATCTGAAATATTAGTAACCTGAATTAATAAACATTGTGTTCAGTGTAAGCGTAATATTTATTTCGTTACAAATTTGCCCGTCATTATCTCAATTCTATTGAACCCAAATTGTTGCTTTGGTGTTACGATGTGGGAACGCTGGCTAACGAGGAGCAGTGACGGCGATTGGGAATGAAAAGTGGGGCGGCAAAAGAATTAACGAATAATATTAAAATAGGAGAACATATGTTATTATTATTTTTATAATATTTACTTAATGATCAAATTTATGTAAAAGCAGTGGATAAATGTTGTAAAGAAAAATTTCGTTAATATCTTGGTACACGATATGATGAATGTAAGAACGTCAGGAATACGTGTTGTTTCTGTGCAGTGTTTAAGAAAGTCAGTTTATTTACTATTCCACGCTGTATATATTCTGAGTTTCACAAATGTCAATTTATTGATGAGATACGTTGGTTTCCGCTATTTCTTATTGAAATGATTCTTGTTGCAGGAAATCGCAAAAAAGTGGAGACCTACCTGATAAAATATTTGTTATTCGGGAATCAATTTTAACAGAATTATTTCAAATAAAACATTTCCATACCATTTACAATATTTTTATAGCTGTTCTTATAATATTGTTCCTCAATACAGCTGTTTGTGACATAATAGTCACAGGAAAGTAAGTATCCAAGTTTCCAATATGTATGTTACGAAGTATGTTTTATTTGTGGAAATTTTCGTCTCAAAAACGTTTTGTCTGACTGGTATTTTAGGATCATCATTGCTCTTGTGCTTAGGACTGTAATGGTTGTCCCAGTTGGGGTTGAATTCACAGACACGTTTATCAAGCATCTTATTTCATTATTACATTATGAAATGTGTAACACTTCAGATGCTCCTTCAGAGTTTTTATTTTAATGCTATTACGATGTTACAATTTATTTCAAGGGTATGTTTAGGGGTGATTGGCCTCCGCAATTTATCTCGGGTAACATTCTTTTCAAATCTTTTTAAAAAGTACACTAATATAAAGAATTTATAGGAAATCTTTCTTACAAATCTGGAAATAAAACTAGCTTATCTCTGTGAAGTTTTTGTTTGACGTAATGTTTAATTATGGCGTGTTCATAAAAATTCCCGAGAAATAGAATGGGTGTTTAATGGTGTGGAAATAGATAAATTTTAATCAACAATACTAAGGCGCTATGTGAAATAAATCAGTGCTAGTGAAGTAACGTTAAAATGGAAGAATATTGTCCCAAACTTCAGTCCTCCATGTGGTCATTGATAGTTTTTAACGTGACTATTAATTAAAATTTGAAACCTCGCGTAGTGCTCATTTTTATTTTAGTTCTTATTCAATTCCTTGTTTTTGTATTTCTTATTGTGTTCAATTTGTATATGTGAAAGTACTTGAATTCGGAGTCTCTTCATGATTTGCTTTTATTGAAGGTTAAATCTAGGCTTTTCGTTGATTCAATGGAATTTTGGAAGTTTCTACATCGCATTGATGTTCTGGTTTATGATGATGATCGGGACTCTGGGAGTATACAGTTCCTTCTGCTTCTGGGCCCAACATAGATACGAAACACACCAATACTGTAAGTGTAGCTTTGTGATGATTGCGTAGATAAGAGTATCTTTGTGAGATTGAATAAGTGCATGGAACTCAAGACTACTCTATATTACTGAGTGGCATTGCCGTGGGTAACTAGTCCTTCAGTTTAGCTTCTTATATTACGATGAACGCCAACTAATGCTTTTCTTTGTGATCAATTGCTTCATAATAAAAGTTTGTTAGACAGTATCTTCACGTAATAATTTACATGAAGACCGATTCAGTCGTATAAGAAGAATGTGCTATCAGAAATTTCGCGGACTAGGTAAACAAATTACTTGCCTGATGGACCATTAATGGCAGCACTTTTGCTGAAAGTATTTTCAACGAATCCAGCCTTCTTTGTTTGTTTTCACACTTGGAAAGTATAAGAAAAATCATTTTACTTAAGGCATCTCTTGCTATTTTTACTTTATATATACACACATACACACACTTATACTTTCCAAGTGTGAAAACAAACGAACAAAGACACGCTGGATTCGTTGAATTAACACAGGGAGGCTACTTTCAACAAAAATATATATTTCGCATGAGTTGACGAGATACTTTTGAATCCAAAAATTTGTACAGATAATACACAAAACGTATACAATAAAAGTATACAAATAAGTACAAATTTAGAAAACACAAACACACTAGTACAATAAAATGTAAAATAAATGAACCCACGGGAACATCAGAGACGTCAGATGTTGATATTTAGTTCACTGAACCAAGTCAGCGTCTTGTTAACACTTGTGAAAAAGTCCACAACATTGCAATCGTGTCAGTGAACTTGGCTTTCTTCCTCGATGTAACGGGTCGTTTGCACAGACACTCGCAAAACGGATTTTACTTATATTCGTTATGTAGAAAAAACTATGTAATCCGAAAAAAATCGATCGCGAGATTGTGATGGAAATGTCCGTATTGGGTTTTTTTCCCTAACACTGAAAAAGTACCATTTCCTCTGACGTCTGTGCGCAGCTATTCTGGCTGAACGGATGTGTTAATTTTTTTCATATTTCGTATTTAGCGTCTTATCGACTTATATTGTCGATGCACGTGCTCTGGAAGTTTTAAAACGTGAGTGTAGAATCATGTGAAGTCGTTGATGTGATTCTTAAAATGCTCCAATTTGTTTCCATAAATATTCCGTATAATGTGTATGTATTTCATCTGCATCAGCGGTATTTCTCTAGGTAGTTGGGTATAGACGTAGGAAAATAAATCCTATCTCCCGCACTTTCACATTGTTTTACTGTTTCAAAAGACTTTAAGCTTTATTTCAGTGTAGATGAACCGAGTGGAGGGAGAACACAACTTTAGAAAGCTAAAATGAAAGAAATAGTAATGATAAAATTGAGAGAAGGACGGAAAACATACTCCTGCAAGAGTATCATTAAAATTTCATGTCCTCAATAATTTATCCTATCAAATTTCTTGCACCCTTAGGGGAGGGATGGGAAGGGGGTGAATTATATGAAGAAAAAAATTCAAAATGACCGATATTAATAATGAGTACATAATTTTGAGTGTCACACCCTTCCCCATTGGTACTTTCCAAGATTAGTCCCCATTGGTGGATGAGAAGTAAACCACGTATATTCGTAACGAAACCAGTTTTCGGCGTCTTGATATCATTTAAGTGGATATTCAATACCCAAGGGTATAAGACCCTCCTTGTACCCTTAAAGGGGGGGGGGATGGCTGGAAAAAAAATTGCGAAGGGCCGATTTGAGTCGCAAAAAGCTCAAAAGTTATTAGTGATTGAGGATAAAGAGCTTGAACGAGTAAATACTTTTGTTTACCTTGGAAGCATTGTTACTGATACAGGTGGAACCCAAGAAGATGTTAAAATAGAAATAAAAGCAAATGACGCTTTTATTCAGATCTATCCTATATGGAGAATTATGTTTACATTAACCAGGACCAAATTAAACATCTTTAATACAAACGTTCAAGCAGTGCTCCTATCATATATGGCTGATTGATAAGTCTATAAGACATAAACTTCAAACATGCGTCAATAGATGCCTCAGGAAAATTTTGAGGATATTTTGGCCGTTAAAAATACGAAATGATACCTTGTTGGAACTCGCGGGCGAGGAACCAATGGAGAAACAAATTCAAAAACGTAAATGGAGGTGGATTGACCGAACTCTTCGAACTCTGCGGACAACATTGAGAGGAAGGCTTTCGAATAGAATCCGTAAGGTCAGCGAAGAGTATGACTTCCATGAAGATCTTGGCGAAGAATTGTTCAAGAGCTACGGGAAGTCGTGGAACGAAGTTAAACCTCGTGTCAGATAGAAGAAATTTACTGAAGCCCTCTGCTCTATACAGGAGCGAAATGAGTGAAGAGAAGAGATATAAATAAATAAATAAATAAATTTATTGTCAAAAAACAGTACAAACTGCGTATGACCACGTGGAGGGAAAAAAAACTAATTTACTCTCCGGAAGCAAGCAAGGGACCATCCCATCAATTCCGATCAAGGGCCCTAAGGCAGAGGCGGATTCAAAAAATTCAGCAAAAATTCCTAGATAAGATAAAAAGTTAGCTGCGAGTTATAATACTAATAGAATGTCAATATGTTTGTAATTTTAAGCAAAAAATTACATGTAAGTTATTATCGAACTATAGATTATTCTGAGTATAGTGCTTAAAAATCAAAAGAATTGAAATAACACTAAATTCACGATTTATTGTTACAATAGACCCGCCCCTAGACAAAGCCTAGAGAACCTGTATAATAAATCCGCCTCTACCCGAAGGAAAAACGGAGAAAAACCCGGGCCAGGATGGGTCCGGTCCATATAAGTCCAATCCATGGTTTTCAGTTTCAGAGACGGATAAATATACTACCAATGTCGTTATGTTTCTGTTCAGATCACGTGGGGAGGACGGTTCCCTGTAATGGCGAGACATGGAACAATGGAAATCGATATTGGTTTCGAATCCATAATTTTCGTGGATTATGATATGAATAATATTCCTAATTCCTTTGTGTCCAAGGTCAGATCACATGAGGTGCGTGGCATCCCCAGAGGCGAGATTGGGAAGGGCGTAACTCGTAAAAAAGTATGTAAAACCGATAGAAGTGTCAAATCCATAGTTTTTGGGTTTGCTGATATTAATTATAATACTCCCGATACAGTTTCATTCAATGTTTAGACCATGTAAGTTAAATATTCCTAGCAGTAAAAAAAACAACACAAAACTACCAATATGGTCGAATCCATGGTTGAAATGAATAGGGTCACCAGGATACAGCAACCGTGGGGGCGAGGGAAAACATCCCTAGATCCCGAATGGGTGGAGTGGCGAGGGAAATGTAAAAATAGTCGAAAACATCCGATATTGGTTTCGTATTAATAGTTTTCGAGACCGTTTAGATGAATTGTGGCACGAAGTTCAGCACTAATGGGAACTAAGATACCCCAACACTCCTGAGGGTGAAGCGGTGTTAAGCTAATGGGTTAGGGTCTCGATAGTATTTAAGCCCACGTAGTCAAATAGAAATAATTCAAGTCTGTGAAACCATCTGGAAATTTTTAGAAAGAAACTTGAATGCAATATAGTGTCAATCTCGAATATTATAGTTAGTAAATTTGTGTATCCAACAATAGTATATTAGGTGTAAGTCTTGGGCGATAATTCACATTCGTCTTCATTTCAGGCGTGTCACCTTTGGGGTGAGGGAATAAGACTCCGAATAGAAGTGCGTGATTTGCTCTACGAAAATGAACCGTACTCTCACTGAAGAAATATATATACATAGAAATATTTGAATCCGTTACTATCAAAAAAAGGAACACGGATTATGTATAATCAATTCATGATCCAGAGCAACACCGTGTTCATTCAGCTAGTAATATGATATACACTAATTTATTTCTTTTGTATTGTTTTATTTTTTTAACTTTTCATTTGTCGTGATTTGTAGTTGAAGATACCATTGATTCATTGAAGTGCTCCAGAGTGTTCTTGAAAAGCGTGAAAGCAAAACATTGAAAAAGTTTGTTGGCGATTTACCATGTTTAATACAGAATTGTAAGTACGTTCGTGACTCGAATTTATTGGGTATTACAAGGATGCCATAAGATCGTTAACACAATATTGCGAAACAGAGAAGGTAGAAGGAATCTGACATTTGACACATTGACTCATTAAGTGTCGCTTTGTCGCACCTCAACCCTCCGGCATTTACAATAGCGTGAAACAGTTGTAGCGGGTACACTCCGGGAATCTTCTCGATAACACCTCATCAGATCAGTGTTACCAACAAGGCCGTTCTTCGTCAAGAGACTCAAGCTGACCGCATCAGGAGTGGCGCTGAGCACCCAAAACTTAAATATTTATTCTACTTGGCCAACTTGGCAGGTCTTTAATGTCTTTGACTTTGTTACCTCCAACCTTAGGAATAGTCTCTATTGTCAAATTCAGTATTATCCACTGATTCGTGTTCCATGAAAAAATAAAATATCTGGTTCTCTGAATGTTCTCTCTAGTTTAATGTCTAGGTTGACTCGTCTTGGTTGAAGGTAAGCATATTGAAGTTTCTGAAACAAGTATGGATAGGTGAAACCGAAGAGCTAGAGTCATTCCCTCCACTACTATGTTCCAGGCACTACTAGATCTCTACCATTTATATACATACACAAAATTTCTACAATTGATGGATTTAATTATTTTAATGTTTTGATTTAATTTGTGAAATACAATGTCTAAATGAACAGTGATGTTTAACATTACTAAATTTTTATAAACGTTTATTTATTCTAAATGTGCCAATTCTTAAAAATATTTCCCAATTTGTCACGCCACTCAAACATGTACAGAGTGGGATTGGCTACACCCTCTGCACCCGTTTGGTAATGCCACTTGGAGTACAGTCTTAGTTCTTCCTGCATCTTAATCCATAATGCTTTAACACTGCACAGAGACGTTCTAATTAATATCCTAGATTTCATTTCCTTACACGGTGGTTTGGAAATTTGTTTTAATCATGTTATGCATGTTATCACACCTTTCTTTGCAGTTCTCTCTCGTAAAGCTTGGGACTATGGGTGGTTGGGCATTTTCATAACTTACCAAGCAATATTTGGAGTTTGGCCAGTGATACAGTTGTTGAAATATGATCTCCCTCCTGCGTCTTCAATGGCTTTACTCATGGAGCAGGTATTTTATAATCTATTCAGGGCTGTTGGAAGTAGTCACAGAGGGTGAATTGCATTCCTATCTTTCTTTTTAAAAATTATTTACTTATACAAATCCCCGAGTTGAGAATTAAGCGATTGCCATAAATAGTTCAAATATTTGAATTAATACAAACCATTCCGTGCATATCAATTCCATTAATTGCCAAATTAGATATCAAGTATTACGAGCAATTAGTTATATATGTCAATTATCCTCCACGTGACCATGTGTAGCATTTAACAACTTTTTTGGAAAACATTTACTTAGTCAACTGCATATTTCATTTTGTCAAAACTTTATAATATCTGAATAATTGTGATGATGAGCCTGAAGAAAAGTGAAATTAAAACTTAAGAAGAAAGTTTACGCTGAGAGTTAGAGGACACTTGCATCGTTTCTGTATTTGCGGAAACTTTTACTTGTTTCATGAGATTTAAACCATTCGTTTAAGTCAAATGTGTGAACAATCACAATTTGTTTACACCCAGAACTCGCGTACAACGTTAAATATAGAAAATCTCCCCGAGGTAGTCCCATGAGAAAGCGAATTGCGAGTAAAATCGATACCTGCGAACTCACTTCCAGAGCGGCTGCGGCGGAGCCCTCATCGGCAAGTCTGCGGTAGAAGCGAGTAGATTCAATAAAAGAAAAGAAAATGAACTAAAAAATAAAATTGAAAGCAAAATAAATGTAGGCTAATGTGCTTTCATACTTCAAAATACGCTTTATTTTTTAATTTTGTTTTATTGGTGTTGAACCCTTTTGTTGATTGAGGATGATTTCTAGGTTTAAGAAACGAAAAAGAAATAAAATAGACCTTGCTAGATTTATTTATTAATCTGTGTAAGACATTCGTATAGCGTTAGTATCTTGAATAAGAAAGAAATATATTTCCTAAATTATAATGTGTAAAAGGGTTTCTTAAATAATTGTTATAAATTTTCTTTGAAATTGTATCCCCGGTTAAGAAAAGTAAAATGTCCTACGTTTTGGATAAATGAATAAACCGGATTAAAGTGCTACATCGAAAAAGTTTTTAAACTACATTGCTGCAGTTGTGCGCTATATTTAAAAAAAGTCAATTTTCTCATTATAACCCTTTTTTTAATGTTTATGCTCTCAGAAGATGTATCACGCGTACATTATTACATTTATGCTATTTATTTATATTAATAAAATTTCGTGTTTAAAAAGTAGTTTTTAGTGTTACATATGAAAATGCAATGTTCATTATTACGCAAATAAATAAACAAATTCTAACACTAAAACTTATAAAATAACAACTTTCTATTAAAGCCGTGTTCTAAATCCGCACCATTCAGGAATTTTGTATAGTTCCCTTCCCAAAAATATAAAAGATATAAGAATCTCTTGAAATATGCGTTTAAAAGCTTCCTAATACGCCACTGCTTCTATAATTAGTTTAAAAAGATTTATTGATTTTGATAATAGAGGATATAATTTGAGTGTGTTTCTCGATAAATATTGTTTTAAAATGCGGTTCATATCAATTCCTCTGAAACTTTAGAACGTCTTTGCTTTAGGACTCTTTATTTACATTACGGAAAATCTGAATTATGAATCATAACTTATACCGTATCGAGTGTCCCGTCGCTGGAGACGTTGCTCAAAATCCTGCCTGATCCAAGTAACATTTGCAATGTGGACAAAGAGGCTTCGCGACAGGTTTTCTCGGGGTTCCTGTTTCCCCCGACTTTCATTCCACCGCAATCATCATTCGTCCCTGACTTCATTCATTCATCACCCGTCGGGGGGCGGTTCATGGAAGAGCTTTCGCCACCCTTGTCATTCCTCAGCCACATATATTAGGTCACGTATCTCCAACATATGTAAATACAAATAGTCCAGGAAAATAAACAAATAAAATTTTGAAACTTCTTACCCGCGATTTTATTACCAAAAACTCTAGGGGATCGTATTAGAAGAGTCCTCATATCTCGTGAGTCAAAATTTGTTGTTGCGTCATGGTTTCATTTAAACAATTAGAGTGAAAAAACAGTTTTTCCAATGTACCGGAAAAATATGCATCGTAGAGAAAAGAGATGCACAGACGAAATAGACTAAACTTAAACACACAGAATAAAATTGTTGCATTTTAAGCTGCGGCTTTGAACATAGGTGCAGTGAATAGCTTGTTAAAGAAAACAAATGTTTTTAAGAAACTTTTTTGGACCAATAGAACCAGAGATAGATAGTACTTTTTTTATCAAAGCGCCATTGTTTTTAAAAATTATTTCCTGCAATTCGTCTGTGCATCACTTTTCTCTACGATGCGTATTTTTCCGGTACATTGCAAAAACTGTTTTTTTACTCTAATTGTTTATAGTTTAAATAGTTTTCTATTTTTCATTAACTATAAAAAAATTTAATTTATAGAGGACGGTACTGACGCTTTATTTTCAAGCTTTATATGTAAGCGAAAAGTTTCCGTTGTGGCAACCCACGGGGAAGGAAAATATACTCGTATGTCTTCAGCCTTGGGTGATTTCTTACACTTTAGCAAAATGAAATTGAGGTGAGCGCCACTTTGGCCCATCAAAGTATTAAGCAGAAAAGTTATACTAATTATGCATTTTCCATTAATATCTTATTAAAAATTGCGAAGAGAAGTTACTAACAATAGTTCCAATATATAAATCACGCAACAAAACTAGTATAATAAATTATAGACCAGTGAGCTTAACTTCAGTAGTACGCAAACAAATGGAACATTTAATTGAAGAATATATGATTGACGAGTGGAATAAATCAGGGTGGTTGTACGAAGGGTAACACGGTTTTAGAAGAGGACACTCATGAGAAAGTCAAATTATTACTTTTAGTCAGGAAATAGATTATATCGATAACGGGCAAAGAATAGATGCGATAATAATAGATTTCTCTAAAGCCTTCGATTTAGTGCCACACGATCTTTTAATTAAAAAGCTTTCAGCCTCGGGAGTAAACAATTTAGTTTTAATGTGGATTCAGGACTATCTCCGTAACCGTTCTCAAAAGGTAAAAATAGAAAGTAAATTTTCAAGGGAGGGCAAAGTAACATCCGGTGTTCCTCAGGGAAGCATTTTTGGACCGATTTTGTTCTTAGCGTTTGTAAATGATATATATTTGAAAATTGATAGTAAGTTGCGCTTATTCGCTGATGACTGCACCATATGTAGAAAAATTTAAGATAAGGATGACGTTTTTACTTTACAAAAGGATATAGACAATGTAAGCAATTGGGCAGAAGAAAATAAAATGAAAATTGACTCGGAAAAATGTAATGCTATGACTTTTACAAAGCGAATTCACAGAGATCCACTTACATATAAAATCAAAAACAATATGATTCCAGAAAAAGTATCATGTAAATATTTACAAGTAATTCTGAGACAATATTTAGGATGGTCTGAACACGTCAGTTATATTGCGCGGAAAGCCTGGAGAACACTTCATTTTGTCATTTTGAAACATGAAAACTTGCTTATATTTCTCTCGTCAGACCTATAGCGGAGTATGCGACCGCTTGTTGGGATCCTTATCGGAAGGGACAAATTCAGGACCTCGAACGAGTTCAAAAAAAGGCTCTAAAATTTATTAATCGCGAATCGAATTTAACAGATTGTGTAGTTTTCGAATCGTTAGAAACTCGAAAGAAAACGAGCTAAACTAGTAAATTTATACAAAGCTTATAAAAAAGGAACCCGCTTGGAAATATATATCAGAAAATTTGGAACATCATACTCGAATAAGTAGAAAAGACCATTTCTTAAAATTCAAAACTAGGAAACAAAAAACAGACGTTGGAAAATTTTCATTCTTAAACAGAACAATTAGGTATTGGAATTCAATGCCTGCATCGGTTGCGGAGAGGATATCGGGCTCTTTGTCTACTCACAAGTTTAGGCAAGTTCTGGAAGTGTGTGTGTGGTAGTGTAGTGACAAAGCCAGTTGTTTAAGAGGTGCTGGGTAGGATAGTGATATGAAGTGATGTAAGGAGGGGGGCAATAGGGGAGTCAGAAAGGGAAATAAGTAAAAGTGTGAGTAAAGTGATGTGCACCTAAGTGATTTAAGTGTCTTTGTCGGTTTCCTAAGTGTAATTATTAAACATATTTTTTAGAGTTTGGATCAGTCATTATATAATTTAGATTGAATACTTTAATTGAATTTTAAATTACTTTAAACAATTAAATTTAAGATAAGAAATTACTTTATTTTTTTAATGAATTAAATTATGAAATTTAGTTTTTAAATGGTATATTATATTTTTTAAATACATTTCTCATCTTAATACTTTTCTTATTTAAATTTTAATACTTTTCTTATTTTAATATACGCTTATTTGAACAAATTCATTTATGATTTTGTATACCTACGTTTTATTATTGTTGTTGTAATTGTATATTGTTGATGTATATCTTATGTATTTATTTTCTGCCACCGGGCATGGCAGCCCAATTGCAGTAATAAAAATTATTATTATTATAACAATATTAGGTGCATCTCGCGTATGACGCACATGACCGCGAAGAAAACGTAAAAATGAGACAATTGACTTTTAATTTGTTGGCTAGCTTGCTCCTGACGTTAGCTGTGATCGTGAATGCGCTTATTCTGTTTCTCAGCTTAATATTTCTAATTATTCTATTTTTTCGAGTCTTTGTGTTTCAGTAGTTGTATGTAGATCCTAACTTTCTTTATACTGTAAAATTCTTTGTTCTATGTGAGTGTTAAGTGAAAAAACAATAATAATAATAATAAATTTATTGTCAAAAAACAGTACAAACTGCGTATGACCACGCGGAGAACAGCAAACTAATTTTACTCTCCGGAAGTAAACAAGGGACCACCCCATCAATTCCGATCAAGGGCCCTAAGGCAGAGGCGGATTAAAAAAATTTAGCAAAAATTCCTAGATAAGATAAAACGTTAGCTACGAGTTATAATACTAATGCAATATCAATATGTTTGTAATTTAACGCAAATATGTTTGTAAATTTACATGTACAAGTTATTATCGAACTATAGATAATTCTGAGTATAGTGTTTAAAAATCGTAAGAATTGAAATAACACTAAGTAAACGATTTATTGTTACAATACACACGCACCTAGACAAAGCCTAGAGAACCTGTATAAGAAATCCGCCTCTACCCGAAGGAAAAACGGAGAAAAACCCAAGCCAGGATGGGGCTACAGAATTAATGTACACAACCGTGCCAAAGTTGAGTACACATACAACTAAACTAATATGAGCCATACGGCAACACAACCATGCAAGAAAATAGTTTTTGAAATTGTTATAAGTTATTTAAAAAGTGCTACAGCAATGGCGTGATAAAGTACAAGACGAATTTAACTTTTATTAAAATCAATAAATTCTTTTACAGTGTAGAAGCACTGGTGCAGGAGGTAGTTTTTAACCGCGGATTTGAAGATATTCAATTTCATAATATCTTTTATATTCTTGGGCAGGGAATTAAATAGAACGATTCCTGAATGATATGGTCCTTAGTGGCATGACACACTTGGGCGATGAATGTTATTCCTTTTGCGAGTATTGTGTTCGTGAACGAGACTGTTTCGTATGATGCAAGGGCGTTAACAAACACGACCGTTTCATAANTCAAGAGTTTCGGGGCTGAGATTTACAAATTATCCGAACTATCCTCTTCTGAATTCTGAAAGTTTGAATAGTCTGACCGGAATTACCCCAGAAGGTAATGCCGTAACGTAAATGGGAGTAAACGTTTGCAAAATATACGCAACGGGAAATATGTGGACTAACTGCGTTAACTAAGATTCGGAATGCGTAACTCAATTTGCTTAATTGGGAATTAAGATTGTCAACGTGTCAATTCCATTTGAGGTTGTCTTGAATATGGAGACCTAAGAATTTTGTATTCGTAACAGTTTTTAATTGTGTTCCGTTTAAAGAAAGAGAAACCTGGGGTAAAGATTTTGTGATACTATTGTGAAATGACATAGACACTGTTTTGTCAGTGTTTACAATGAGACGATTTGCATGGAACCAAGTCGAAAGGTTAGACAAAGCTTTTTTAACGTTGGCGTGTTTACATAGTAAATTAGTGTCATCAGCTAAAAGAACCAGTTTGCAATCTGATGTTGATGATGACATATCGTTCACATACAATGAAAAGAGTGTAGGGCCAAAAATTGAACCTTGGGATACTCCGCAAGTAAGTGGCTTTGTTTCTGAAAGACAACGCTGAAGTATTTTATTTTTAGCATAGGATATTTCGACGTGTTGATATCTATCTTTTAAATAAGAAGTTAGCCATTGATGTGGAAGTCCACGAATGCCTAAAGAATGCAATTTGGTAAGGAGAATTCCGTGATCGATGACATCGAATGCTTTGGATAAGTCAAGAAAAACAATGAGAATTTTCTCCACGGTCAAGATATGTGGTAACATCGTTTAAGAAAGAAAATATGGCGCTTGTAGTGGAAAAGGATTTCCTAAAACCGTGTTGATCGTCAGAGAGAATGTTATATTTTGATAAAAAATCTAGAAGACGCTTATAGAACAATTTTTCTAGGATTTTTGAGAAAGTGGGTAGTAGAGATATTGGTCGGTAATTTCCAATATTAAGTTTGTTTCCTTTCTTGTGTAAAGGTTTCACTTTAGCTCTCTTAAATATTTTAGGAAACACCCCTTCCGATAAAGAACTATTAAAAATATTTATGAGTGGATTTAATATAGCATGGGACGAAAATTTAACAATAAACTCAGGTATATCATCTACGCCTGTTGAAAATTTGATTTTTAATGAGCTGATGATTCTCATGACTTCACTGACGTTAGTTTCTGAAGTGAACATAGAATTGGGTACGTGGGTGGATATAATTGGAGGACATTGATTTTGATATATTGAGTTCGTTATTTTACCAACTTCTGAGAAGTGAGAATTAAACAAATTTGAATTTTCCTGAGGATTTGATAAGATTTTGCCATTCTTTAGTAGAGAAATAATTTCTTCGCGATTTTCAGAAGTTGACGTGTAATTGTTAACAATATTCCACATAGTTTTCATCCGGTTGTTCGATTTTAGTATATGCCTGTCGTTTCCCATAACTTTAGCTACATGGACTACCAATTCCTAAGGTTATCAAGCCTAACGGACCGAATATAATTTCTTATTGTTTTCATTCAAGTGCTTCATTGAAAGGTGTAATTGTAGTCTCAATACGGAGACTTGCTTCGCAATAAGATTCCTTCTTTTCGAAATATATATTCGAAGGTTATGCAGGACCCGATTTATTATGCGGGATCAATGCAACCAAATAATTGAATCGTAAGCAAACAATAAATAACACCAGGGTGACAACGACAGGCAATGAAAGTTCTATGAATGGTGCCTTTTTACTCGTGCGACTCACGACTTTGAATAAGTTGGTCGTCGAGGTTAATGAAGTTCTTCTCGTCGCGAGATGGCGCCTCTGGTGATAAATCCTGACGTAGCTAGATGATAGCGTTGGAGTACGATAGCTTGCCGCGAGGTGGTGCTGCCGTCTAATTCTCTGCGTGATATCGTAAGAGGGCGTCTCGTGGCCTCTGAAGATAGAATTAATTCTGCTGCAGATCGGGCTATTGCGCAGAGCTGGATTTCGTGGTTGAGGTTATTATCGGAGACGATGTTCACTCATCAAGAGAATCCGTCGTACTGGCTTCAATGTCGTAGCTGTTGCTATAAACTAAACTTTGACAACTGACGACGTTAGCGACGTAACAGTGGGTTGAGGTTCGTCTATTGAGGTTTTTTTGAAGCTTCTTAATAAACTGACCCGCGTTCTCGAAGTTTTTTAACAAATAGGCGACATACGCTTGCTGGTGCATGTGGCCTTCATGGAGTCTTCTAATGTTTACAATGTAGAGACACTCTTGCGTCGTATGTAGAGACACTCTTGCGGACAGTGTGTATTATTCTGGCCTTGGATCTTGTGTCTCTGATACTTCGTCTTGACGACGGCATTAACAACATGATGTTTACTGCTTTGGCGTGGCAACATGCATCTCTTATGTGTTAATGCATGAGGGAGTTCATCATATACGTAGTAAGGTACGTGTTTCGCCGTATATGTAGTAAGGTACGTCTACATAATAAAGTTTACGTAAGTACAAACGGAATCATAAATTTAACTTCTTGGTGCATTTATATTTATTACTTGGTGCATTGAGATTTTCTGGGGCGTATACTATTACATCATTATTAACTTACAAATAATATACTCTATTGTTGCGCTGCTCAAGTTTCATCGCCGTACATAGACTTCTTCCAATATTTTACCATGGTTTTCTTCATTTTTTGTAGTTATTCATTACACTTTAACATAATACTTGTATTAGTAGTTGTCGAATTAATTTATCTGCAGTTGTCCTAAATTATTATTTCTGTCATTTTAGTTGTCGGCTTGTTTATTTATTTAATTCTTTAATATCTCATCTGCAATTTCCGTAGTAATACATTTATTATTATATTAATATCTGTGTTAGTTGTGTGCTTATTTGCTTTTGTCGTTAAGTTGCTAACCAACTCACAACAATGGACACAATCGCATTCCTCGACGCATTAAAATTGACCTTCAGAAGGCGTACTATGACCTGGTACATTATATTGACACACGAATCAGTACGCTGGAAGAGGTCAATATAAACACGATCGGCGGTTGGACTACAGTCAGGAATTCTCGCCGTCTTTCCAACTGCTATCATCCGGTTGGACCGAATACACATGTCCATCCCAACTCTTCACTCAAAATAGGTTTGGTGTGTTAGATGACATGTTCCAGTTTCCTCCAGTCCAGTACCCAAACCTGTTCACAAACCACGCACTGGTAAGCACAGCCGTCGAAAACCACGTCAAGTAGTGCGATCCAGAGATGAAGCCAAATCAAACGTGCACGCAGAAATCAAACGTGCTCATATTAGCTGATTCGCACGGTCGTCACATCCTCCGTTTTGCGTGGATTGCTTCCCATCCAGTTCTCAGTCTCCGGTTTCTTTAAGCCAAACGCTCGATTGGCTGAAATTATTCGAGAACTGGACACCTACACTAAAAATCTCACAGAGCGGGACACAGTAATCATCATAGGTGGGCAGAACGATATTATCTTAGGTGGTCATTTCAACGCGTCTGAACATCTACAAAAACTAAAAATGGCCTCTCAGCACACAAACAGTGCTCTCTAGCCTGCTTCCACGCTTCAACGTTCCACAAATAAACCACGAAATGAACCTGGCAAACATCTCCCTAAAACATCAACTGGCAGACCCAAAAATCACATTTTTTTATTTGCAACCACACCTGATTGCCAAGGACTTTACCCAGCACGGTTTACATCTGAGACCGTCTGGGAAACTGCACTTCGGTTCTCTCCTAGCTTCACATCTGACCTCACATCATTTACCTGCCCCTTTACCTACTCCTCTTCCTGCTCCTACCTCATCACCCATTACCACACTCATTTCTTCCCCTATCCCTGATCTTTCGCCTCTTTCTTCCTCATCTCACTCGCCCTCATCTATCTCTCCATCCCCATCTCCTTACGCCCCCATACACAGTTACAACTTGCGCTCAAGGATACGATGTGGTACTCGAAGGTGAGAATCAGTGCAGTGTGCGGGTTTGATACGAAACTAGAAGCTGTACCAAATTCCTCTCCACAATCTAACGTCGATTCAATTTCTCGAGATTCACAAACTCTTTGCGAAAATAAAATAAGTATATTTCATCATGTCCGATCCCGTTCAAACAAATTGACAGACACTGAAATTCTTGTACACGAAAATCCATTCGATTTGTTGTGTTTCACAAAACATTGGCTTTCAACTACCAACATCAATGATACTGCTATTTCTAATTATTATTTAGCAAGTTCTTACTGTCGACCAAATTTTCAAGGAAAACATCCCCACGGAGGTACGTGTATCTACGTTCGTAATGATATTTTATCTTCTCCACTGACAGGCTACGAGAACTTCTGCGTTGATAGCGTGTTCGAATTTTCTGCAGTTAATTTGACAGACATAGGTGTTATTGTTTTATGTATTTATAGACCTCGATCAGATCTTGACATATCTTTTTCGAAATTTTGAGATTATTTTAATACTTATTACACGTAAATCCAAAAAATCTATCGTTATATGTGGTGATTTCGACATAATTTCCTGAGTGCTTCCGATTACGTCCATAAATCGATTCACCCCTAAATCGATTCAAGGATCTTATCGACTCCTTCAACCTTGTAACTACGATAAACGACCCCACTCGCCTCTCCATTTCATCTCAAACATTGCTAGACCAGATTATTGTCAACAATGAAATCTCGTATTCCTCTGGTGTTGTGTGCCGGATACAGCGATCACCTTGCGCAAGTGTTGAGCATTAAAAAGAAACTGAAACAACTTATAATCATTTACAAGTATTCTAGACAGTTTAACGACACAAATTTGACCATATTTACAAATTATTTGCGTGAGAAAACTTGGAAAGATGTTTACAATTGTTAAAACACCGACAAATTCAATGTATTTATTTCATCATTCGTAGAACATTACAACTGTAGTTTTCCAAAAAAACGCAAGTTAATTAACACAAAGAAATACAATGGATGTATCACCCAAGGGATAAGAATTTCTTCCAAAAACAAACGTGATTATTTTGGTGAATATAAGACTATTCTCCGAGACGTAGTCTCTGCAGCAAAGTTATGGAAAATGACAGGCAGATACTAAAATCGAACAACCGGACCAAAACCATGTGGAATAGAGTTAAGAATTACATGTCACCTGAAAATCGCGAAGAAAACATTTCCCTAATAAACATGGCAACATCGTATCAAATCCATTTGACATCGCTTATTTGTTTCATTCTTATTTCACAAATTTGTTTAATTCTTATTTCTCAGAAATAGGTAAAATAACAAATTCAATATCTCAAAACCAATGTCCTCCCAATATATCCACTCACGTGCCCCATTCTATTTTAACTTCCGAAACTAATGCCAGTGAAATCATGAAAATCATCAGTTCATTTTCAAATGGTATTGATGATATACCTGAGTTCATTATTAAATTTTCGTCACACGTTATATTAAATCCACTCATAAACATATTTAATAGTTCTTTATCAGAAAGGGGTGTTTCCTAACATATTTAAGAGTGCTAAAGTGAAACCTTTAAACGAGAAAGGAAACAAACACAATGTTGGTAATTATCGACCAATTTCTCTATTCCCACTTTCTCAAAAATCTTTAAAAAATTGTTCTATAAGCATATTCTAGATTTTGTTTTAAAAAAATAACACGGATTTCGGAAATCCTTTTCCACTGCAAGCGCCATATTTTCTTTCCTAAATGTTGTTACCACCTCTCTTGACCATGGAGAAAATCCTCAGAGTATTTTTCTCAATTTATCTAAAGCATTCTATGTCATTGATCACGAAATTCTCCTTTCAAAATTACAATCGTTTGGCATTCGTGGATTTGCGCATCAGTGGCTGACGTCTATTTAAAAGATAGATATCAACAGTTCGAAGAATCATATACTAAAAACAAAGTACCTTTCAGATACAAAGCCATTAATTTGCGGATTTCCCCAATGTTTAATTCTCGGTCCTATACTCTTTTTATTGTTTGTGAACGACATCTCGTCTTCCACATCAGATTGCAAAATGGTTCTTTTTGCTGATGACACTAATTTACTATGTAAACAAGCCAATGCTCAGAAAGTTTTGTCTAACTTTTTGACTTGGTTCCATGCAAATCGCCTCATTGTAAACACTGACAAAACAGTGTCTATGTTATTTCACAATAGTATCACAAAATCTTTACCCCAGGTTTCTCTTTCATTAAAGGGAACACAATTAAAAACTGTTAGTAATAAAAGGCTTTTTATCTCCATATTCAAGACAGTCTCAGATGAAATTGTGAAGTTGACAATCTTAATTCCAAATTAAGTAAATTGTTTTACACATTACGAATCTTAGTTAATATTGTTAGTCCACATATATCCTGTTTCGTATATTTTGCAAATATTTATTCCCATTTACGATACGGTGTCATCTTCTGGGGCAATTCTGAGCAGAGCATCCAAACGTTGAGAATTCTAAAGAGTATAGTTCGAATAATTTGTAAATCTCACCCCCGAATCTCTTGTAAACCTTTATTCAAGGAATTAAATGTTTTAACACTTCCCTGCATTTATAATTATGAAACTGTCATGTTTGTTAAGACTGAATTACTGAAGCACCACCCTTGTTTCATACAGAACCTTTTTTGCTCAAGGACTCAATACTCTCAATAGGAATAATATTCGTCGTCCAAGAGAGTCTACCTCGCTTTGCCAAAAATGGCTGTTATCATTTGGGAATCATTTATGTGATTCCCTGCCCCAAAATATAAAAGATATTATGAAATTGAATCTCTTCAAATCCGCGGTTAAAAGTTTTCTGCACTAGTGCTTCTACACTGTAAAATAATTTATTGATTTTAATAAAAATTAAAGCCGTCTTGTACTTTATCACTGTGTTTGTAGTACGTTTGAAATATCTGACAACAATTTCATAACTATTTTCCTTCTAGCTGATATTATGTCTTATTATTCATATAAATTTAGTTGTATATGTACTCAACCCTGGCACGAGTGTGTACATTAATTCTGTAGCCTCATCCAGGTCCGGGTTTTTCTCCGGTTTTCCTTTGGGTAGAGGCGGATATTTTATAAAGACTCTCTTTGCTCTTGCCTAGGGACGGCATCAACTGAAATAATTATTAGTGAATTTAGTGTTGTTTAATAGTTATGAATTGTCAATAATACTTTCCGAATGATTTATAGTTTGATAATGATACGTATTTGTGAAACGACTTTTCCGTGTTTTATTAAATACAATATTTGTTAACACTATAGCACGTGTCAAACTATTTTTTATTGTTAGGAGTATGTTGACATGTTAAATCCGCCTCTGCCTTGATCGTAATTGATGGGATGGTCCCTTGCTTGCTTTCAGAGAGTAAATTCGTTTGTTGTTCTCCACAGTTTGTAACTGCTCTTTTGACAATAAAGTTTGTTTATTTATTTATTTGTAATTACATGTACTACTGCAAAAATTATGACAAAATTCTTGAATGTTGAGTTTTATAATTATAATAAAATGACTGAAGAAAATTTGTGCATCTATTAATTTTTTTATTTGAAAATATGATAGTTTTTTTCTGCAAGTTTCTAATAGCCATAGCTGTCTTTAATTACATTGAATGACCTTGAAAAAAAATACCTTGAATAACAAAACAAATTCAGATTTTTTAGTTGAGAAAAAAACCCAACAGTAATCACATTTTTTGTCTGGTGTGAAATCCTACTGATCATGGAAACACAAGTTTATAGGTCCATTTATAAATATATATTAGAAACTAATAACACTTTAATCAGAGTTATTCACATATCCAAAACTAAAGACATTTTAGCGTCCTTAGCAGGTTAACTTTGTCGACCTCTGATATTTGTTACCAGACTTAGTCATATATAAGATTGAAAAATTTCTGTCTCAAACAGAAAGTAGAAGTACGTTTAAATAGAACCCCTAAATTTAATCATTTTAGCAAATAGGAGCATTTTGAAATTTCTAAATCCATGCAGACGAAGTTGTGGGTAACAGCTGGTACAAAATAAAATAAAAACGTAATAGAATGTCTGTTATATTTCAGTAAATACGGAATTAATCAATGAAACCTGTTCAATTTTCAAACCAATTTATTAACAAAGTTTTCTGCAAATGTGACGAAAAAGTTAAATTATTTTTTTTCTATTGAATTAGAGTATTAATTGTTTTCTGACTTGACAAATATGATACTTTTCAGGATAATTAAAGGAGTATCATGTCTTGAAGGTATAATAGTTAAGATAGTGTAATAACAATTATGGAGATAAACTAAAGGTTTGACAAAATACAAATTCATTTTGCAAAACATAGCAGTTTGTATTAATCCAAGAATTGATAAATGAAATGCTTAATTAGATTTGAACTTGATGAAATTGCCATTGTATTTGATATTGTCTAATTTTTTTATTTATAAAAGAAACCATATTATGAAACATGATAATTCTTAAATCTTTTCTATTGTATGTTCACCCAATTTGGGTGGATTTTCACCAACATCACTTGACTTCTATCTCTTGTAAAGTTTGCACCCTCTGCTTGAAAGTACTTCCGACAACTCTGCACGTATTACTTTTTTAGGACTAAGAAAGATATGTGTGGAAGTATGTTTTCTATTTATGCTCTTTTTGTGAGAGTTGAAGTTTTAGCTTATTCACTGCTTTGTATACTTTTCCATAGAGGTATCAAATGGTTTTATTCTTGTTTGAATTTTATTCTTTACAAATATATTTGTTGCATTATAAGGTTGAACCTCATAATAATATAAGGGAGAGCTTGGAGACAAGACAAGCTGAGAACCCTCTTAGGCTTGTTTACTATCTATAATTGGAAAGCAAACCCATCACAAATGCATTACCATGGTCTCTTTTGTAGGACTTAAGTCTTGAACACTTACTTCTGTCTTAGTCTGTATCAATTTTATAATGCTGGTATGAAAAGTCCAGCCCCTATTTAAATGTGTTCAGAACTGTGCAACATGACCAAAAAGTCCTACAAATTGTAGGTAACAAAAATTAAATAAAACGGGGGCAAGTAAAATTACCAAAAAATGTACAATTTTGAAAGATGTATGATGACTTCACTACAACATTCTGCAAAGTGTCTGAAATGGACTAATGTGGATAATTGTATCAAACATACATCCAGAATTTCACGCCAATACACAAGACAACTTGTCAGCAGTAAAAAGCCTCAAATGGAGTGGATTGGGAAATGCTGATCTTCTGGGTGTGTGGAACCCTCCCTGTATCCAGATTCTGAATACATGCATGCTACACATGTATTGGCATTAAAAGTTTGTATTGTGTTTCACTTACAATTAGTAGAGAATTTGGAATGTTGATTTGAGTTAGTCTTTTAGAAATCTAATAATGTTTGCAAATGAATGAAAAATTATGCACGGTTGTTTTGTTATTTCACTAAATTCTCTTATACGTTTTACTAACTTATTAGTATTATTTTATTATATATAATTATTAGTATTATATATAAAGTATTATTTTCATATTTCTATTGTAATATTTTCCTTCATTGTGTGCAAGGCTGCTGAGAGGCCCTCTCACCCCTCATCCCCCTCCTTTAAGCTCTTGCACCTCTTCAGTCAGTGGATAAATAATAGTATAACAATATTTCTGTACTTTTTTAATGTTTGCATTTAGAAGGCCTGTCATACTTAGTAGCTCCCAAAAACCACATTAAACACTCCATGAATGAACCAGAGAATATTTAAATTGAATAAGTGTACACATGCATCATAGGAGTGTTCAGGTTTGTACTTGCTCACATATGTAGGTTGAAGATTTGAAGCAATGTGCTGAAGATTAGTGATTTTTTATATATGTTTTTATGTTTTTTTTAAATAGAAAATGCAAAATGCATCTGAAGAGGGGGAACATACAACCCCAAAACGTTATGTAAAAGTATGAACTATTAGTGTTTGTACGTTATTAATACATGTTGTCGTAAATAAGGGCACTGCCAAATATCAGAATATTTAAATAATTTACTGTTGCACTTCACATGTCACACTTCTTCTGTAATTTAACAATTGCTGACTATCATTTATCAACAATTATTTATCGACCCTTAACTATAAGCAAGAACTTGTCCTTGGGGACTACCTCTTAGGCAAAAATGAAAAATTACTGATATTTTACTAATGACTTTTAAATTTTTATTGATTGTATATTAAATAATGTTTTTGTCCATCATTGGAGACTCGCCTGGGAGCCCCATTTCTTGGGGTCTGTGGTAAACTGCCCCTCTCCATCCCCCCATATTAGCAGCACTTTTAGTGTGAAAATAAAATGTATTTTATTGTGTTAATTCCTTCTATATTTTTTGACAATAAATTATTTATTTTATCTCCATACTAGCAATATAAAATGGATGATATTCTGAATGGACCCCAGTGGGTCAATTTTGAGTACTGTGAAATCTCGTTAATTCAAAACTTACAGGACTACACAACTGTGGAAATAGTTTCCGGAAATAATTTCAATTAATTTTGAACCCATACACACATTATGTACAAAGTAAAGCAAGACCATTTTGTATTGTTTAATATAATGTTAAACATGATTTTATTGCAGGATGAGAATTTTTTGCAGCAGTACATCCAAGCTGTTCAGATAACATAGTTTTGTAAGATGGAGGGGGAAAAAGATGTGGTGTTAGATAGCTCTTCGTTTCTTTCTCATCGATTCTTCCAATTTGATGGTTGCTATCAGGCAAACAGGAGGCTCCCAATAAAGATACAAATTGTTGAGAAAATACAGTTCCAGAAATAAATCACCTATTCTGTCAGCAAGGCACAAATCTTCAAATCTGTTCCCTATTCCACAATACAGTAGTACAAATGTTCAAGCTGTGTGTAAATACAGTAGCAGAATTGTTTAGTGACCAGTTTGAATACAGCAATATAATATATTTTTTGATCTGCTTGACAATTTATCATGCATTTTGCACATTATTAGTTTTTTATAAAGAGAGAAAACAAAATAGAATTGTTTACATCTACTATTCTGATCTTATGAAATTTAATGACCCTTTATAGATACTGTTTATATTTATCCACTCGTTTTAACACAAAAGAAAAAAACAAACATTGCACAATCCAAAATTTGAATTATCAAAAAAATGTCCTGAAATTTTGAATTAGAGGTTTCACTGTATTTATTACTGTATAACATAAATTTTTTACTTTGTGAATAATTGCAACATAATGTTCAACTTTTGAGTAATAACATTAGGTTGCCAGAATTCAATGTTTTCTAGAAATAAATGAAAACATTATCCCTTTAGCAAAATTTGACTCAATGGGAACCATGCATAGGGTGCAGTAGGTCAACATGAAAAGAATTTACACGTGATAAAATGTTAATACTATATTGTTGGTGGGTCAGTTCAATCAGCTTGTCAATTTGGTTAGTCGGTCAGTTCTTTCATACATGCATTTGATATGTGTAAGAAAATCTGTTGCAAGTAATTAACCTTCTATATTGCTCTGTCTCTTATTCTAAACACTTAGTTACCTCCTCAACATACAGTTCTGATATCCAATTGATTTTGTGAAACCACTTCTGTAGTAGCAATAGAATAGGTTTCAGTAACACAGTAAATAATCTTACTACAGGGAGAAGAATTCTTAAGGTTTAGTCAGACACATCAATTACTAATGTTTCGACTTTTATTAAAAAAAAGTTTGGTTTGTCTTTCTTTAGTATCAGTGAAATTTTTTCTGTTAAAGTAATTTTACATGTAAAATTTATAAAAGTGACTAGATTGTTTTTATACATTTTATAATGTTTGCACTTTATTAATTATAAAATATTAANCATTTATCCACACGTTTTAACACAAAAGAAAAAAAACAAACATTGCACAATCCAAAATTTGAATTATCAAAAAAATTTCCTGAAATTTTGAATTAGAGGTTTCACTGTATTTATTACTGTATAACATAAATTTTTTACTTTTTGAATAATTGCAACATAATGTTCAACTTTTGAGTAATAACATTAGGTTGCCAGAATTCAATGTTTTCTAGAAATAAATGAAAACATTATCCCTTTAGCAAAATTTGACTCAATGGGAACCATGCATAGGGTGCAGTAGGTCAACATGAAAAGAATTTACACGTGATAAAATGTTAATACTATATTGTTGGTGGGTCAGTTCAATCAGCTTGTCAATTTGGTTAGTCGGTCAGTTCTTTCATACATGCATTTGATATGTGTAAGAAAATCTGTTGCAAGTAATTAACCTTCTATATTGCTCTGTCTCTTATTCTAAACACTTAGTTACCTCCTCAACATACAGTTCTGATATCCAATTGATTTTGTGAAACCACTTCTGTAGTAGCAATAGAATAGGTTTCAGTAACACAGTAAATAATCTTACTACAGGGAGAAGAATTCTTAAGGTTTAGTCAGACACATCAATTACTAATGTTTCGACTTTTATTAAAAAAAAGTTTGGTTTGTCTTTCTTTAGTATCAGTGAAATTTTTTCTGTTAAAGTAATTTTACATGTAAAATTTATAAAAGTGACTAGATTGTTTTTATACATTTTATAATGTTTGCACTTTATTAATTATAAAATATTAAAGTATTTAAATGTAAGATATTAGATTCGTGTTTTAGTTTGTAAGCCTCCTGTCCTATGTATTAATTAACTCTATGAGATTCACAACATAACTACAGTTACTATGTAAATTAAAATTAAATATTTATTAATTTGTCTTGACAGAAAGTGGAATATTTCTAATAAAAATAATTCAAAATGTTTTTTGTATAAAAAGTTAAATTACAGTGTCTATGTATCAGATTGGAAAGTGTTCAGATTTGTGAGATTTAATTTAAGTTTTTTACTTGTAGAATATGGTCATTTTTCCCTCTATGGTTTGTGGCCTATCTGTTGGTTTTTATGATTTTTATCCTTTGTATTGAATTTCAGTTGTATTAAAAGAATTTGCTAATAATTTTTCCTCAAATTATATTATCTCTTAAGGTTCGGTTAATAATGAAGACTCATGCATTCGTGCGAAGCAATGCTCCAGCAGTCCTTGCTTATAAACCTAAGTCAGATGGAGACAAAGATGTTTGTCCTACTTTTGGACATTTCTTGTACTTCTTATTTGTTCCTACACTAGTTTATAGACATTCCTATCCAAGGTTTGTTTTTAATTTTAGTGAAAATGTAAATATGAGGGATTATAATGTTTGTAAAAGTTTATTATTTTTTCTTATTTTTGCAGAACTAAACAAATTCATTGGAAGAGAGTGGCATGGCACTTAACTGAAGTTTTTGGTGTGATCCTTTATGTTAGTTTTATTTTTGAAAGATTTCTCATTCCTATGTTTCGTGATTATGGCATAAAGCATTTTGCCTCTGAGAAACTTGTTGTGTCTATTTTTGGAGCAATGATGCCTGCAACATTGGCATTCCTTTGTGCATTCTTTGGTCTTTTACATTCCTGGATGAATGCCTTTGCAGAGATGACTCAGTTTGCAGACAGAATGTTCTACAAGGTAATATTTTGTTCAAATTATAAGATGTATATGTTCTGAGAAATACGTTTGTTGAAGAACACAGTAAATCATAGAATGTTACCGTATGATCATGTTAATATGGCATTATATTGGATTATTGTTAAAAATCCAATGGTATTTAAAATACTGAGAGCAATACAAAAGAAAGAAAAAGATAAGAACATTCCAATTTTTTTCAAATGTAAGGATTTTTGTGGATTAAATTACACGCTTCATAATTTTTCAAATGTGGTCTCTGAATCAGCTCCTCATTAGCAACAGCTGTTGAGTGATTGCCATCTCAAACATTGAAGGCAGTAGTGCCAGGTCATTTGAATAAAAACTCATTGTAACCTTAACACCTTACTTATGATACTTTGTTTGAACTAGTACTTGATTATACATTACTTGCAGTAGTTCTGTTCTTTTCAAATTAAAACACATAATCTCTCTATATTTTTATGAGCTAGTATTCTTGTAACTCAAGCCAAATTGTATATTCTGTACTGGTAATAGGAGCTGTAGTTATGATAACAATACTCTATCAAATATAATATTATCAAAGGAAACATAATTTTTCAATGCATATTGAATAATTTCTTCGGGAAAATGTTTTTTTTTTCTTTCTGTTTGTAGGATTGGTGGAATTCTACATCCTATAGTCAATATTTCAGGACATGGAATCTAGTTGTTCACGATTGGCTTTACACCTACATATTTAAAGACTGTTGTTTGCTGTTCAAGTCCAAAGGCCATTTAGTTCCAAAATTGCTTGTATTTTTGGTATCAGCTTTGGTCCACGAATATATTCTGATGTTTGTTTTTCGTTTCTTTTATCCTATGCTCTTTCTGGCTTTTGGAGGATTTTCAGGTTTGTTAAGAGAAATTTACCTTATGGAAATTTTGAGACCTTAAAATAATATAATTCCTTCATGCTTTGAATTATATTCACAGCTAGCCTTGTGTTCCTTCTCAGCGATACGTCAAAAGGGGGTAATTTGTTTATGTGGTTAACATTGTGCACAGGAACTGGTATATTGACTAGTATGTACAGCCTTGAATGGTATGCCAGAATGAACTGTCCCAGAGTAATTGTAAGTATTCAAAATTATTTTTGTGATCATTATTTACAAATATATGCTTTCTCAATATCAGCTTGTCTCATGAAAAATTGAATCTTGACAAATTACACTAAATTAAATACAAAAATAAATTTGAATTTTTCATTTATATGCTTATTTTGTGTGTTGGTACACATTTTGGGTTTAAATATAAATATGTGCTCATTTGTAATGCTTTTCAGCTTTTTCGTTGTTCTTTCATATTAGGTAATCAATTTCGATTAATTTATCAGCTATAAAAGAAATCCCCCCAGGGGACTTACATCTAGTAGGTACGTAGAAATCTCTTAGATTGCGGTGAACCTCACCGCCAGGTAACAGATTAATCATGTTACGTCGAATGAAAATGGTAGACGGGACCGGGATTCGAACCCGGGACCTTGAGCTTTACGCGCTCATGC
>NNCF01128419.1:47309-74634 GCA_002313205.1 Laupala kohalensis
CCCCCCCATCTGTGAAACTTGCAACGCAACACTTACCGTGGAACACTTTTCCGGAGTGTCTAAAATACCAGCCAACGGCGACACAATCTACCCTACAGTTTGAATGTTATGCTTGGCATTCGGCAAAATGAACCTATTTTAATACGTCTTTTTAGATTCCTTCAGGAATTTGGCTTCTGGATCCGTATCTGATCTTTCTTCGTATGTCATTACTCAAATCCATACACGAAACAGGGAGTTCTTGGGAAGGTTTTGGATTTAAATCTCTTTTTTTTTTTCCCCTGTTGTTTTGAATTTTCATTTTCTCTCTCTAAATTTACTCTTTGGATATATTGTAATTTAGGAGAGTTTTTAGTGGTGTAGTTGAGTCATTCAGCGAGTCCCACACACGAGGAGAGTTGATTCCCTTAGTGCGTAACTGCATTTTCCCTTCCTGTACAAGAAAGGGGAAAGTGCGTTTTTAGGTTGAAGATTGTTTCAGTGGATAAAATTCTTGCCTGTACAGTTTGACTTAAATACAATATTTCATAGGGTGAGATTCAGTTGGGTAAACTTCTGTGTTTATATATTTAGTATTAAAGATAATATGTATTACTTTCTCTGGAATAGTTATGTGTGTTTTATATTTAACATGGAAAATTTTTTGAGTAGTTACAATACTGTTTTATAATATGTTTGTGGCATTTCTGCTTTTTAGTGTGTGTGCACGTGCGATATCTTATTAAGTTGTTCTGTTGCTTTGTTAATATCTGTAATTATCTGTAATTTGTTACATCTGATGAAGGCACCAAACAAGGGCTGAAATGTTGTGTAAAGGAAAATATCGTAATAAATATTGTCCAATTAAGATTGTGTTATATATTTACTTATATTATAATAATAATTCTAGATTTAAAAATTGGACATAAATAGGAGAAAAATTATTATTTCATCATAATCTTGATAGGTAATACTCTAAATAGTAAATGTCGGCAACTGGAATCTTACTCATAAAGTTTTGACATTAAAATGACACCAACGTACCAGTAAGTTGGTAAGTTAACATTCCCTTGCTCCCAATAAAATAAACAACTGTATTATTTGTTGTTGTATTACCATGTCAGCTCTTTATAAGTTCATTGTCTTATTTGTTTGAAATCTGTAAGGGTTAACAACTATAGAGTTGGAAACCACACAAAAATCAAATTTTTGAATGAATTTCATATTTAAATGAACATATATAGGAAAAAAATTAACTTATTATTGTAGCTTCAATACCTTTCAAGTGGGTACAATTTTACTTGCCATTTCATATGCATATCTAAAAGATTTTTTAAGAGGGTAAATCAACATCTATACGAACCATGATAATGAGTTAATAACTGGAGATTAATATGTTTTGCTTTTTGTCATAATATATTTGCATGCATTATAGCCAAAGGATGCTTCTTTTGTGTACAATTCTCAGCTCTTGTGATAAGTATATAAGTAGATAAAATAACTATGTGTGTTGTTTGGGTTTGCAGGATGGAGCTTGGGATTTCTTTATTCCACGTTCATGGTTTTGTAATGCTGTGGAACACTAACTTCTGATGAGCAGCTAGAAGAAAACACTGATTGGATGCTCTGAGGAGAGATGAATTAATTTGAATTTAATTTACTTATATTTATAATGCAGAATCATAACATTTTTATTGTTCAATTTTTCAAATAGTCGTTTATGTTAATAAGTTCCTTGAGAAGCCATGAAATTTGAGGTTTTTAATGTAAAAATATCTTGCTGTTATATTTTGAAATATTTTTTGAAGAAAATTAAAACCCTTTAATTGAGGTTGTGGATGTAAATCTCATTAAATACATTTATACAAATTATGTTTTATATAGAAATATATATTCTTTAATGTAGATATAAAAATTACATATATCTTTGAAATAAAGGTTGACTGATACGTAAATGCGGCATTATTTTTTAAAAATTAATGTTATGAGACAATATTCTTTATAGGACATTACAATGCAGATTACTTTTTTGTGATCTTTATCACCTGTGATTCATGTGCCAAAACAATGAAATAGAATGTAAAATGTTACCCAAGCAATATAAGTGAAGACTCTGAAAGGAATGAAACTTTGCCGTGAAACCAATCAAAATATGTTCAGACACAGTGTAAGAAATGAAGGGTATTAATTGTCTTATTACAAAAAGAAAATGTACAGTTTGTAACACATTATTTGTAGAAGGTATGTTATAGAAGAAAGTTTTATTTTAAATAAAGCCCTGGAAATATTGTTCACTTGTTAATTAAAAGTTATTAACCTAGTTTTCCTCATGCTTTTGATTCTCTTGGTACATCTTAGCATTGGGGTAATTTATTCATCAACAGTGGAACAATGCTATCAGCCATTATTACTAATATTATAAAACAATTCTGGCAATTTGACAAAACTTTCAATAACATCTTTCCATTAGTTTGACAAGGTGATGTTTCTCGAAACTTTAAGTGCTTTTTGGAGCAGATGACCTTGCATCCCAAGAGGAAGGGTTCTAGTACTAAATATTTTTTCTTATAGGTAACTTTTAGTTATTATTCTTCTTTCCCCAGTCATAATTAACCAATTGCGAAAATTTAGATACTATTATAAACAGGTCAGGTCTGGGAGTAGAATTTGGTTCTGGTCACCAGAGAACCTTGCTCTCCCTAAACCACACACATTGCCACTCTTATCCTATTTATTAATGTAATTTTCTATTGCTTGATAGTTAGGGGATAATCTAATACAGATCTTTCAAATCATTGTTTTGTGCGGCTCCTTGCGCTCTCTCTGCCAGTTTCTCTATTTGCTACCTCTGGTCTCATCTAATTTTTCATTTCACCATTTTATCTAAATCTTGATATTGTTGAGAGCAACTTTTGTGTATCTTTATTTACAATCTGTTTAGTAAATTTGTAACTTTTTCCGTTTTTGTTTGATATCCTATGTGTCTACAGACATCCAGTCTTTTGTCTCTCTCGTTCTATAGCTTAGGCATTCATCACTAATTGAAAATTGGGATTGAAAATTGTTTATAATGATTTTTCATTCTTCTATTGGTAGGAAGTTCTAAGTGTTTAAATTTTGAAAGTGAACAGTATCATACTTCTTGTTAACAAAGTTTTCAGTAAAATTATGCTGAAACATGAGTATCAGGTTCTAGAAATGTCTTTATGAAGAGAACAAGCTGGCTTCTGTAAAATCAGACCATGTATTGATCATGTATGCTCATTTCACTTAATAATCGAGCAATCAGTTGAGTGGAATTCCCCTCTCTACGTGACTTTTATTGATTGTTAGAAAGCCTTTGATTCTGTGTACAGACACCAGATATGGCAGGTGCTAAGAGCAAGAAGCCTACCAGATAAATTCATTAACTTAATCAAGGAAATGTATAATCAATTTACTTGTCAAATACTTAATGATAACAAAACTCTAATAAATTTCACACATCATCAGGAGTTAGGCAGAGTGCCTATCGTCTCCTCTTCTATCTTAAATTGTCATGCATGATGTAATGATAAATGTTATCAGCAAAGGGAGATGAGGTATAACTTGGAACTTGACTGATTTTCTAGAAGACTTTGATTATGCAGACTATGGGTATCACCCTTCTCATTCGCACAAACACATGGAGGAAATATTAGTGAATGTACAAAATGAGTCTGCGAAAGTAGGTCTAAAAGTAAACATGCAAAAAATGAGATTAAATGGGAAAACAAACTCCCCTCTCTATGTAGAAGAACATCAAATAGCTGTATTCAATGAATTTATCTACCTTGGAAGTGTTATAATTATGGATGGTGGTACCAGGAAGGATATCAGTGCCAGAATACAAAAAGCAACGGGCATTCTTGATGCTGAAAAATGTGTGGTGTTCTTCCAACATCCTAAAATATACAAAGATAAAAGATCTTTAACTCATGAGTGAAATCTGTTTTACTGTGTGGCTGTGAAACTTTGCTTGCTATTGAAGACTCCAAAAGGAAACTCCAGGTCTTCATAAAGAAATGCCTGCATTATATCTTGCAGATATTGTGTCCAAATGTTATTAGCAACAACAACCATATGCGGAGCAAACACCAGGGGAACATCAATGTTGAAATAAAAAGGAGAGAATTTTTCTGAATAGGGCATACTCTTAGAAAAGGACAAAATGATGTAGCATGCTGTGCACTCCAGTGGAATCCTCGAGGTTCCAGACACCAAGAAAGGCCAAAAACAAACTAGAAAAATGGTATTGATGGAGAACAAAAACAGAGTCTGGTTGAGAAAAATAATTGACTCCCTATGTTCCTAATGGAATATGGAAAAAGCAGGAGACAAGGTGTCTAGACGAGGGATGTCTTTAATACATTTAAAAATTCTTATTGTTGTTGTTGTGCCAGAGAAAATCAGTAAATCCAGAAGCACCAATATTTCATTACAGTAGTAACTATGCAATAGTATCCTCATTTATTTATGTAACTTTTAACTTGTACATAGCTTTGTCTACAGTAAGATTCTTTGGATAGTTCTGTTAGTATTGAAGAAAATTTGATGTAGAAAATGAAAGATGATTGTATTTCGGTACTAGACAATTTAAAATGGATCCTCCGCTTTTAATTGTATGAATTTCTTATTTTGACACCTTAGAGACTGGCAAATTACACAAATACAGAAGAAATAAAATTTACTTGTAGTAGTTTTGTGAATAATCCCTGGTATTTGTTTAAAAATTATTTAAGTGAAAGAGGATCAATACCAGTCACTAGATCAAAAATAAACAGGAAAAATCGCAAATTTGTACTTTGAGGGATTATTGCACAAAAAATTACCTTCAAAAAATGTGAGGTTCTTAGTTTTTCATATTTTGCGCGATACAACTCCCTACTTTCTTAAAAGTTTTCGGTCTTCATCATTGGGAAGATTGCCCGTTGCTGGCTCGCTAACTGCAACGCAGTGAATCGTGATGGCTGTAAGTCGCGCAGAACGGGGTACTAAATTGGACTGAATTCGGATGACAAATCGTTGGTATGTAAGTTGGCAGAGTTGAAAATGAGTTCGCGCTGAGCATCGAAGGTTGGTCTAATGTCAGCTGTTGGAGCAAGTTTTTGTTGTTGTGGGGCTTTAAGGGCTCGTCAACATCAAGGTCATTAGAGCCCATTTGGAGCAAGTTGGATTTCTTCTTTTTTTGTGGGGCTTTACGGCTCATGTCGACATCACAGGTCATCGGATCCCGAAAAACTTGTACAGGTAGGGAAAATGCAATTACGCACTAAGGAGAGCCAACATGACTCTCCCTGTGTGAGGGACTCGCCGAACAACTCAACCATACCCACTAAAAACCCTCCTGAATTACAACTCAAATATCAACATGTCTTAAAACATTACATACATCATAACATAAATAAAAAAAAGAAAGGAAAATGAAAGATACCCTAGCCCTAATGGCGTCGGGATCGGAAAGAACAGAGGTGACCAAGGAAGGTCAGGAAAGAGAAAGGAAGGAGCCTCGCACAAGTGGAAGTAATGCCAGACTCAGCTCGGGGCCCCGTGTTCGCCAAACACAAACTTACTAGATGTAAGTCCCCTGGGGGAAGCAAGTTGGAGGCGGCATGGATTGCGGAAGTTAGATATTTGTGCCCTGTTCGTGCCTTAATCCTAGTTTGTGTTTATTTATTTGTATCTGTGTGTATGAATCATACTTCGGGGAAAAATGCCAAGTCAGAAAGTAGTGGTTGCCCAAAATTACCCTACTGACTTTGTATGGTAAGTTATTAACACAACTTTCGCTGTTGAGTCTTATCACGTTTATTATAATTGTCATGGAAATTTTACAATTATTATTTATTTCAATTGCAAAAACCTCCAAAGTTGATGTCAAGAAGTACATAGTTCCAGAGGAAATGTATGTTAGACATGATTTAAAGGAATTTGCTATGGCAACGTAATTATTCTTATCAGGATTATATGAGAAGAAATGGGATCAAGCATTTTAACCCTAAACGTTCTGTCTGATAGGAAACTTTTAATGATGTTGACAAGGTAAGTAAGTGTTCCAAGTTGTCGAAGTTTATAGATAAAACNTAGTAAAAGTCATGTGCTATATTGGAATTTGTGTTTTGAGTTGTAATGCAGGAGGGTTTTTAGTGGGTATGGCTGAGTCTTTCGGCGAGTCCCACACGCGGGGAGAGTCATGTTGGCTCTCCCTNTATTTATTTCAATTGCAAAAACCTCCAAAGTTGATGTCAAGAAGTACATAGTTCCAGAGGAAATGTATGTTAGACATGATTTAAAGGAATTTGCTATGGCAACGTAATTATTCTTATCAGGATTATATGAGAAGAAATGGGATCAAGCATTTTAACCCTAAACGTTCTGTCTGATAGGAAACTTTTAATGATGTTGACAAGGTAAGTAAGTGTTCCAAGTTGTCGAAGTTTATAGATAAAACCTAAATGCCAGACACGGTCGAAGGCTTGAGTTACATCGAGAATACCGCTAGTGTGAGAGAATGTGTTCGGTTAGTCTAAGTAATTGGTGCGGGGGGGGGGCATGTTTAGCTACGAAATCAAATTGGTACGGCGTAATTATTTTTGATTTACTTATAAAAGATTTTATAGGTTGATAATGAGTCTACCGCATAATTTTGATAATATAGGTAGGAGACTAATAGGACGATAGCGTGACGTTAAAGTAGGATTTTTGTCCTGTTTCTGAATCGGTACTATTGTTGAAAGCTTCCACGACGTGAGAAAATGTCCCGTTCGAAATATTGAATTGAAAATAATGCTTAAGAATGCTAGAGCTTTTGTGGAATTTTTTTAAACATTATCGGAGTGACTCTATCATACCCTGTTTTTTGGGGGGGTAATGATTTTATAATCCAATACATTTCGGATGTAGAGACATATTTTATTAGATTTCGAAAATCATAGTTTGGCGCAGAACACAAGGAAGATACTTTTGATGAGTGTTGAGGATCGTTACGATCGTTATCTACAAACGTAGATGCAAAGTACTTAGCCAGCAATTCGGATTTGTGTTTTTGCGAATAACATTTAGCGTTACCTCATTGAAGAGGTGGAATATTTGCTTTGTTACGGAGTAATCTTTTCGATGCTTTCCGTAGAGAGTTATTTCGCGCGGAAGGATTTGATGTATGCTTTTTGTATAAGTTCAAGTTGTATGAGTAAAGTTCAGTTCTGAACATTCGTGAAAGGCGATTAAGTTCAGACTTAAGGTTAGGAAGACGCAATTTATTCCATAGCCACCGAGCTTTGTTCTTTTTCTCTAGAAGATCTTTGAGATGACTAGGTAAGGAGGGGGCGGGTTGTGTTCTTTCGGGGGAATGTAGACGACGAAGGCGTTGCATTTATGAGAGCCTTGACAGTCGATGAGTAAAATTGAGACACCGCTGCGTCGATATCTGTAGAGTTTGTTAGACATTGAATAGGTGGAAGATCATCGTCTACGAACTTTCGGAATTCGTTCCATTTTGCTCTTGAAGTAGATAACTGTGGTGTAGGGGATATGGGAGGAAGGCGACATTGAAATGATACAATGACGGGTATGTGATCGGAACCTAGTTCGTGAACACAGTTGGTAAACAGCGGGAGGGTTAAATTAGATAGTGCAATATCGGGGGTGTCCGGAATTTTCGATACGTCATACGGATAGTTTGTCAGTTTGTAGGGAGCAGTAATTTTAATTGCCCTATTGATATTTAGGAAATTGAGTAATTTTGCTTCAGACAAATTTGATTTCGTGCGTCCCCAAGAGCAATGCTTAGCGTTTAGATCGCCTAAGAGGAGTACTGGTAAATTGGAAGGAAAGAGGCGTGAGAGAAATGTTAGGCGTGTGTTTGGGGGTTTGTAAGCGGCAAAGATTGTAAGATCTTGGTGAATCAACAGAGGAATTGCCACTGCTACTGTTTCGATGTCAGGAGTGAAGTTTGGATCAACTTGGAAATGCGGGATAGCGTTTTTCACTGATGATGGCGAGAGCCTCGCGTATGACTTGCCCCGTTGGGCGGTCGACGCCCACAGACATTTTACGATTTTAACAGTTGAATTGTATAAAATTGATTTTGTTACAACCATCAACAAAATTATTACGTAGATTTATCCGTAAAGCGGTCGGGATTTCGCCGAGTTAATCACTGTTAAAGAACGCAGATAAAGCCACTGAGCACGTACAGAGGGGGCACGTCAAGTGTGCTAAATTCATCAAGGAGAACCAGTGTTCTTGTTGAAGGGATGGGAGAGGAGAATGTGCGCTCAGAATAGTACCGTAGATTTGCATAAAAAACAGCAGACAGGGTTTGTCTCCAGATGAGAGATCTTTAATATTTCCTTAACATCTGCGATTTATTGTATTTTAACTTAGACTATATGTTAAGATGAATGTTCCTGCTTCACACAAATAAATCTCAAAGTTCATAACCCTTTTAGTTTCCACGATCTTTGGTAACAAATAAACAAGTAAATCTCGCTTTGGGTATTAGTAACATAAAATCACATTAGAGAGAAGAAATCTTGTGGTATTATGAGCGGTTTCTTTCACAGGAGTGAACCTAACTCCTCAGATGTTGGTGCACATTATCACCTTCTTAGGAATTATGCCACTCCCGCACTATGAATAGTTGTTTCCTTCATAGAAATATGCTATGAACACAATTCACCGCTTAATCCCAACATATATGTAATATATCCAAAAGAACTGTAAAGTTGCGTGCAATAGCACCTAACGGGCATGGGAACTCTTCTTTGCCTTGTGACGTAATCTTGAGGATATTCCCAGCGCGTGTTCCTACATCTTGCAACCCGACTTGGAAGGACAATCATCCTCTAGTTTTACGTAAGATGTTCTTGTTACGTAGAACATTGTCTTTTTGTACATGGTAGGGAATATCAATTTTACAGAACTATGGCAAGACCAATTCAATTTTTAAGCTTACTCTGCAATGTTTATACATTCTAATTTGCAATGATTGTTATCATAATCATTGAGTACGGAAGTTACACATTGTCTTTAATAAGAACATAAATACAAATTTCTCCGTATTAAAATAATTATCTTATGAAAGGTGGTTGGCGCAAAATCTGATTTTGTTTCCTGTTTTGCTACAATAAATGTAGTCAATATATTTCTAAAAACACGATAGGTTTAGTTCTTTAAAATCTGTAATAAATACTCCAGTAGTACACATATTAGTACTCCATAGATCGCACAAGGGTCTTTCGGAAGGATGTATCGTCCTGCTGGTAAGATGTTCCTTAAATTGTAAGTCAGAAAAATTAAGCAAAAATTCCAATTCCCACGTTTTTTAGGAAATTTTGAAAATTCTGATATATGCTACCCAAAATATTCGAGTTTAGCTTGTGAAACCTATATTAAATATCATTTATATTAAATATGTACCTAAATCTAAAGCGTGAAGTCCATGTTTGTGAGGACTGTGGTAGGTTCATACTAAAAAAAATAAGAAACAGAAATTGAACATTCATTTTATTATTTTTTTCTGCGAACATGTAAAGTAAAACTATTTGTAGTCGACAATTGAAATTCTTATTTAATTCTTTCATCGTTTGCAGTGAATGCGGTTAAGCTCGCTTCTCTTCAATCGAGAGGTCACACACACTCAATAGTTCACACCGATTTTCACTTTTCCCACGAGTCCAAATTGTAAACGAGTGCTATTCGTGGCTCAGGTGGTAGCATTCTAGCTCCTCACCAACTCAGCCTGGGTTTAATTCCCGGTGGAGCCAGAAATAATTTGTAGCTTTTCATATAGCTGTGACTACTGAAAAGTGAACCCTCCTTCCTCCATCCAGCTCTTCGTAGTATCAATTACTCTAACTATTACTAACTACTTCTACTAACCCCTCCACGTGGACCAAGGTGTTGGTAAACTCAACTAACCGGTCCACCAACTGACAATAGCGTACCACCCAACTCCTCCATGTAGATAAGCTTCAATAGCACAAAGCTGCATTTCCCATTTATAAAAACTACTCCAACAACAACAAAAAATTGTAGACCCTCAAACTGAATTTTTCGTGGTCGATTGTCATTTTGAGCCTTCGGAGGGTACATGACCTAACTACGGCATGTCCTCATCCCCTTCGATAAAGGAAAACGACTGGTCGGACATTGCCACTTCATGAGTGGCCTGTGGAGCCAACCAGTAATCAAATATTTGCTTCTTATTCATTAATGAGGTGATCCAATCTACTTAAATATAATTTTCGTGGGAACATCACATAGATGACATTCCGTGAGGACGCGCTCTGAGTGAAACCCGAGCAATCGAAGTTCGTTTTTCTAATGAAGCCATCGAGATGAGAATCGTTTCAGGCAGGAAACTCAGCAATTTCTCACAACGACGGATGGTTGCAAAGCACTTCCGCTATCATTTAGTCACTCTCATTTCTGCGCGCCGATTTTCCCTTTTAATTGTAAGTAATGGCATGAAAGATTTTCGTCTTGCAGTACATGTTTTCATTTTTTCAGTCGGAAAGTGCTCCCTCTTACTTAAGTAGTATTATTTACTCTACAGTTAAAATGAATAAAAGTAAACAATGAAATAGTTCACGAAACAGTTTTCTTCAGAAATAACGAGACATCCTCCTCTGAACCGAGAACTCAGCCAGAAACTTTTCTTGAATCAGAATCTGTACCCCAACGGTCACCGAAAGTAAAAAAATTTCTTTTTCTATTCCGTTACTTATACATCATCTAAGTAAAAAACGTATTGCACGTTATAAATATTGAAAGGGAATCGTTACTTTTCTTATTTCAATAGAAGCATGGGTTTAATAACGTATTACAAGATTTTCTTATTAAGACTTAACGACAGCCTTCAAATTATTATAAATTAATTTTCGCTCCAATGTTTGCTTCATATATAAATCTATACAACTCAATGAATCTTTAACTTGTGAAATTTACTTGAAACGGTCTGGACAAGCTCGTACGCTGTTACGACATTTACCCGTAAGTTACGAACGGAAATAAACGGATACGTGTTGTGGCGCCCGATGGTCAAGAAGGATTATAAGGCTCTCGTAGGAGGTCGGCGTCGAGTTGCACACCATGGTCAGCTCCTGTATTCATTTCCTTCTCTTCGCAGCCAAGCATGGGGACAACGGCCATTCTTTGCCTTCCCCAAACCTACAGTAAGAGCATGACAATACGTTATTTAATTTTTTATTCAAAAGTAAAAAAAAACAGATTTATATTTATTTAGCGTGGCTCAGTGGGTAGAGCGCTGAGTTACTGACTGGATGGCCGGGGTTTCGATCCCCGGTAGTGGGGATTTTTCATCACACCTCAACATCCATCGTGACTCCCAGGTCTACTCAGTCTGCTGTAAAATGAGTGCCAGTGTCTATCCTGGGGTCAAACCGGCCGGAGCGAAATGATGACTACATCTCCTTCTAGTGCCGAGGTCAAAGAAATTGTGGAGCTCTACCCTCTGCAACCCCCATGGGCACCTTTGGGTTCTGTTGTGGCAGAGTTTGGCTTTTAGAATAGAACATTAGAATGTTTATATGAGATAAACACTTTCATGAACTTATTTAGAAATTTTGTCAGACACTGTGAAAAGTGATATTATTATACTTTGTGAAACGGCAGCACGTGATATCTCACCGTCACTGAGGGCATCACGTAATGATTCAATTTGGTTAAGTTTAATTTATTTCTTAATTTTTAAAACAGTAAATACATTTAACAATTTTAATGGATTTAATGGTAACTGTTGGATGTCAGTTGTGCGAATGTTTCTTGTGTTTCGTTGTTTCCTAATACAGATTTCCGAGACAAACAAATTGTTTCATCCAATTTTCCATTAAACGTTGGGAGGGAGGGGATAACTTTGTATTACAAGTTTATGCTGTCAGAATCAGTATTTGACGGGGGTTTGGCTGATGAGAGAGACTAGAAAATTGTGTCGGGAATTACCCCATCGTTCATTACCATATGAAAATATTTTATTATCATCCTAAACATTAAAAATACTTTTAAACCTGAAGAAATGTACTTTTTAATTTTTCAGCTTTAAATAAGACAAATTTTTTGATGAGAATGAAAATATCGCGTTACAAATAAATAAATACGTCTCGTTCGTGGGGCAACATTTTGCCAAAGCCCATCCCGTGCCGAACAGATCAATCGCTCGAAAGAGCTGAGAAAAAGGTCCGCGGGCTACGGCAAATTGGTGGACGTGATTACACAGATCGTAGAAATATTTTTTTTTTTTAAATATTAGTTTCGAACCAAATACTTCCAATAAATTAGAGTGGCCAATATTTTCCAAAAACAAATTTCAGATTTCTACAGATTCTGACCACCTTGTCAATACATTTCGTATGAAAAAATTAAAATTAAAAACGTTGTAATATAAAATTAGAAGATTAAATTAAAAACCCGGATTTCGGCGTTTCAGTACTTGAAATTATCTTTGAAATAAAAAAAAACATCTAAATTTGAGGAGGTGATACGATGGCAAACGGAAGAGCAACACCGTTTATAAACATTATAGCTATGTACACGCTAGTATTTATAAACAGACTAGCGGGTTTCCCTCCGGGTAGTGGAGGATTTTCCTTGGGCGGGAATGTCATTAATACTTTTGTTTTATTAATCTCGAACTTTTACTGAACTACAATTTATTTTTAATAATTAATGGATAACTACGTATTTATTCAATAATTCCGCCACTGCCCATGGGTTCTTGATCGGAATTGATGGGATGGTCCCTTGCTTGTTTCCGGAGAGTAACGTAGTTTCTTGCCCCCCCCCCCGCAGTGTTTGCAACTGCTGTTTTGACAATACAGTTGATTTCTTATCGGAGCTGTTTACCCGGCGTTGCCTGGAATTTTTCTGAAACTCAGGAAAAAATAAAATCTACCTAAATAGTCAGATCAAAATACTTGTACTTACTGGTTTTCAAAGACATAAATGTACAACATCCTAATTTTACAGATTCATAATAATACAAATTTAATACAGAACTGACTGTATGCACCATTTCATTTCAATTCTTGTAAAATCTAAACAAGGCGTCGAAATTTGCCGATTTAGAAACGTTTTGTATCTTTCTAAATGCACAAAACAAGTAACCCAATAAATTTGATTGTGATTGATTTTTTCCTTCTTAAACTAAAGTATTTAACACTTCTATTTTTAATAACGCTCTATCAATTAATCGATTTGTAACTTTTTATATACATATACTGTCGTGGACGTTTTTGTTGAACTCTTTGAAGTAAACAATATCGCCATCTCTAACCGTTTAGACCTTTATAGTTTACTAACCGTTTAGTAAACGAATGTAACTGTTTTTCCAGATTTTATCGACATTTTTTGTTACAAAACATTTCTACCTTTCTTCAAATAACAGTTAGCCTATGTTCATCTTGGACATCATAAGTCTCTCCGTGTCAAATTTCATCACGATTGGTCTCGTCGTCATCAAGTAGAACACTCATTTTTGCGTTACGCATTTCTATGGATGTTATGGGATGTCAATAAGCAATTGCGATATAAAATAAATCTGTTTTGTAAAGATATAACTAATGAATCAAGTAGTTAGCCAAAATGTTGTACACTGAATAAATAAGTATATAGACGCCATGTATCAATGAAAATTGCCATTACGGTTAAAGTAACAAACTGTATTTTACACTTTGAATGTATATTACTACCATTTTATATGCATAGATAATTCAATTAGTATTTTACGATTTATCGCAATGTGGTCGAGCGTGGACTCTTTTTTTCTTGAAATTTGAAGCAGATTCCAATAGAGTTGGTAACAAAAAATAATTAACAATTATTAAAAAATGGAATGACGTACTGAGTGTCTTGCAATGACTTTGTGAAAGGCTATTCAACTCCAACCCTTACTCCAACTGGCGAAGGAAAAGGATGAGGAAAAGTTCTACACATCATTTTTTTTTTGGGGGGGGGGGTTTAGAGCTCGTCAACATCGAGGTCATTAGAGCCCATGCAAGTAGGGAAAAATGCAGTTTTGCACCATAGAGAAGAGCCGTAGTGACTCTTCCCCGTCTGTGGGACTCGCCGAATATCTCGACAATACCCACTAAAAACTCTCCTGAATTCAACAAATATCTAAATAAAAAGACGAAAGAAAAGAAAACTGTATACCAATACATTATATCACAAAAAAAGGGAAACAATTTCTAAATATATTTTATAATTACAGAAACGAACGATGAAAAGAAAGAAGACAGTAAAGATGAAAAGGGAATGCAAATTTTAAACCCTCCCGAGAACTTGTGGGAGGAGCCCCGATCTACTCATAAAATTCAATAGTTTATTAATATTAACCGTTTCATTTCCGAGAATTGTTGGTAAATCTGCAGCCAGACCAATTNTGACGCACTGTCAGAGAACAGCTACACTCCTCACAAACGGGTTCATCATCAAGTAGTAAGAGATACCTATGAGTGAGAAGACAAAGTCCTATGCGCAGGCGGGTCAGCAAGACCTCGTCGCGCCGGGCTGGCCTACAGGAACTGCTCCATGACTTAACAGAAGATTTGATAAGTCGGAGCTTAAGCCTTTCAACAGCTAACCACTCATTGTTCCATTTACTTAGAATCCTCATCTTGATGGAATTTATGAGATCTCGTTTTGGAATCGTGGAGAAATCCACGCGAGTCTTAAGGCATGCCGACTTTGCGGAAATGTCTGCTTCCTCATTTCCTCTGATACCCACGTGCCCGGGAATCCAGCAAAACATTATGTTCTTTCCATCACTTGCAGTGAGAGAAGCACTTCCTGGGTGTTCTGGATCAACTTATCAGCCGGATATCTACACACCAACCTTAAACGAACAACGTTAAGTATGGGCGCAACTCAGGACCCTTGGAGCTTCATGCGGGCGCAAATCGACACCATTAGTGAGAGTAATCCTTGCATTCCACTTTACAGAGGTGCAACATTCCGAAATAACCATCTATTTTCAAGGATCACAAAAATTTTACCCCTCACTCCAGAAGTAATCTCTTCCAGAGAAGCTGATTTTGACCAAATAGAATACTTAAAATAGATCTGAAGATGTGATTTGTATAAAATACAATACATTATTTCAACTACTATCATAGTAACAATGTACTTAAAACTTCTCACATAAATACACTGAGGCGTTTAAAACAAGACGAAATTGAAAAAATGTGTAAATTTTACCATTTCCGAATAAGAAAATTTACCTCTTAAGAAAACATCTGTTTGTGTTGTGTACATTGTGAAGGCATTGACTCATGTCACAAGGAGGTTAATGTGACTTGCGCAAAAGCACAGATATAAAATGGTCTGCAGAGTTCAAATATCTATAAAACCCGCTTTACACGGTCCATTTTACGCACTGATTCGTGCGATACGCACTAGACTGGAGGCAAATTGAATGGGAAATTTCAAGCATGCTTTTTATTGTTCCAGTACGACTTGTGCAAATTGAGTAGCGCACTCTAGCAGTATTTCTGTTTGGTAGTTGCGGCGTCTCTGTTCTCTGTAACCGAGCTACAAGGTTGAAGTAGTGTGCATGATTTGTTTTTCTCTTGAGTTGTTTTCTGGTTTGATTTTAAGTTTGCTTATCTACCATAGCGAACAAAATACTGCATTAAATTAACCATTCGTTTATCAATGAAGACTGTGAACACGATCAGAGAATTGGGAGTCCAGTTGAGATTATTATCCGACCAACGGATCTCTGTCTCTCGGGCGCCGGCGTCCATTTCCCCGCTTCTCCCCGAACCCCCCCCCCCCCAGCCACTCCTGCGAAATCAGTGATAGTTACAGGCACTTGCGAGATTGCCAAATGTTGACTAAATTTGGGGGAAAGTACGGATAACATTAATTTTCAAAATGTTTACTTTAAACAAATAACTCGAGTTTTAATTTTAATAAAGATGTCACGATTAATTTTTCAACAAACCACTTATTAAAATTAACGCTGTTCATCTTTTCGAGGTGATCACCCATTCTAGTTTTCGCGAAGTAAATCTTGGTTGCTTGCTGAACAGGACACCCGCCTTGACTCCCATATTCCGTGCACAACATCCTCCTGGCCCGATTCGGTGAACCTGTGTCACACCCTATGGAATTACTGTGTACTTCAACCGGTTTCCGCGTGCCCACGTGTCGGGTGCGTTTGAATTCACAACTTCCGTAGAGGATGCAAACTTCTCTCCCCGAGTTGGTTTAGTTCAACAAGAAATTTTGAAAATACCGATTTTAAAGGAGTAAAATACCACGAAATGTGAGTTTTCTAATATTCGTTTATTATCTCACGACCCATTTGGGATATAATCGAGATTTTGAATGTAAACATTAATTTAAATGTCTGCATATTAGGTTTCGGATTTTCCGATTTTTTATGGGATCGAATGGAAATAAAAGTTTCCGGTTTTTGACGTTTCCGTTGACATTATGGAATGTTATTTTCGCTATATCTCTAATGGAGATACCAGCTCTGTTTCTTGTATCTAATTGTTGTTGCATCAAATATCTAAAATCTGATTTCTGGAATTTTCCATATTTTGTATTTTAATAGGTGAAAATGGAAGATAATTTTTGACCGATTCAGTCATCAAGGCAGTGACAAAGCTATAAAAGACAGAAACTTCAATTTTTAACGGGATGTCGAGGTTCGCCAAGAAGTATTTTTTAAACTTCCAATGGCAAAAGAGTGAATAAGGTGTAATGTGATTTTTCGAATTTTCAGTGTTTTCACTATATTTTACGAACTAATTGAGATATCTTGTTTTTCTTACGTGAAAGTTGTTAGTTCGACCTTTAGCGTTAGTTCAAATATCTAAGAGATAATTTCCACGTTTTTTGATATTTCATGTTTAATGGGTGCAACGGAGTGAACTTGTTTTCAGAAGTTTATCGTGAATCTTCGTTGCTCCGATTTAAAACCGAGACTAATTTTATCGGAATCGAACCGAATGTACTCGGGGTGGAACCGAATTAATATGATTTCTAAAAAATATGTAATTGCAAGTTTTGTAATCACAAATGAATGTAAATATTGTGGTTGGAAATCGAAAATTTTGCGATCATAAAGCATGTAACAGTTTTAACGATGAAAAAAATTAAAATCGAAATTGATTTAAATACTTAATGTTTTGTTAATCTGTTGTAGAAAAATAATTTTTTAATGAAAATTATTAATTTTTTGAAACAAAAAGGATACAATTTGCATTTATGTAATGACTTTAACATAAAACACAAATATATTTTTAAAAATTGCAACCTGAGGAATAAATCGACCTTTAGCGTATGTCGACAGGGACCAAATTCACTGACACCAAATAAAGTAGATGGTATTATGTAAAAGAAATTTAAAAAACAATACAATAAATAAAGTATACTAATAATAAATGACGATGAAATAAAAATGTTTTATATGTTTTAAAAATGCTTTAATTGCGAAATCTCTTCTCTCTTCATCAACTTCTGCTGTTAGTTCCTCATGTACACCGAATTTGAATGAGTTCTGTTAATCTAACTCGCAGCCAGTTCCAGGGCACAGAGGAGCCTCAACGCGAGCAGAAGTCTTCTTCCCCAGAAGCAAAATGCTGTCACGATTACAGACCTACAACTTTACTTTTTCGTTTACTTGCGAATTACTCACATACGACACATTTCTCAGAAGATTACGCTAATAAGTACTCAATGTTGTACATCGAAGAGCACATTTCACTTAAAATTCCGCAAAGCGGTAACCATAGAAGTTCAAAACAACCTTATTTTGTTTTGCATTTTTGTCGAAAGAAGCATGTTTTTTACTTACAAAAACAGATTTGATACGTAAAATTCAATACATCAAAATTACACTACAAAGAATAACACAATTGTTATATGGCGCACTATCAAATCTTGTTCCTTGAATCGATCTATTCTTGAACATTGAACTTATATCATTTTGTTTACAAGGTATATTTACAATGTTTACCGGCATGAGAACAAAGTAAGTTCCAGTATTGAGTTTAGATACAGTATCCATAACAGTATTTCATTACACACACACAAAAAAAAAGAAACAGAATTAGATCTTACAAATATATTTCTCTTTTGAATTAACTCGTCATTTACCATCTTTATTTGAAGAACAATTAAAAATGAGAAAATCTGCAAAGTCTGTGGACCAGTTTGGCTTTCCAGTAAACCCTCCATCAAATATTGAAAGCATTTTGAGAGAGATTTTCTCTTCAATTTCAATATGGAGACTGTGTAAAAATATATTTTGGGGCACCTTGTTGTGTGACATTTGATAGTTATTCAGATGAACCAACAGAAAGGAGCACAAAATTTGCGAAGAGCTTTCGAAGAAGAAACAAGTATGTAGCGCCTAACATTTGAGTTTGGTGAAAGTATGTTGCTGCTAATGTCTAATGAAATAAGTTCTTTCAAATGAAGGCAATAAAATGCGCTTATCACAATAGCGATTGGCAAATTAGCTGAAGACACTATCTCTGTCAACATGATAAAGAGGATGTCATCAGTGAGATCATAGAAACAACTCTTCACCCTGTGAGAGGACAGACCATAACTGCATTAGCTCTTGATCGTGAATATAGTTTGTGACATAACCTGGAAAAGGCAAATTCTTATCCCCATCACATTTTAAAATGTCAAGAGAAGTATTAGAGTACATTCTATTTGTACGCACATTTAGCAGATGCAATGCAAAGTTAGCCATTTTCAGACAGGGAAAGATGAAATTGACCAAGCTCCTCAATAAAAACGGAGAATTCAAAAGACCGTTGTAGTCTTCAATAACATTTATGAAGAAGGAATAGCTGCGGCCGATGTAACTACTATCGTAATCTTAATCGTTGGATCCTCTCTTTAATCCTGCTCGTTAAATGACATACGGTTCATCATTTTTACGTAATTTCTTTTACAAAGCTAATTCAACTTGGCTGCTCTTCCTCCGACTAAAGAAACTGTTTGGCAACATTTACTATGGGCATAAATGTGTGGAACGGAGATTTTTGGACCCAACTCTATGGAGTTGGAAAGTTACGAAGCGTGGATTTCTCCCTTTTACTAGCATAGCAGAACCATCGCTACAAGAACTGCCAACAGGAGTGCCTGGTAGTGTTTTAAGTGTTATTTCAGAAGTTATGGCTGAAGGTACCCTCCATGAAATGCTTCCCAACGTATAGCAGTGAAAGAGATGTCATGCGTCAATAATGAAAAAAGGCGAATCGTCGAGGAAATGTACACATTGAAGAAACAAGAAAAATGATGTGATTCAGACTCCCTCAATACTCGAAATTTCAATAAAGGGAGAAAAAATCCTGTTGAATAAAATTTGAATTCTTTTTAGAATATCAATGTTATTTTATTGTAATGTGCATTCATGACCAATTCATTCAGAAAAATCGGGCACTGTACTCAGTCACAATACTCGAGTCTACTTTGTTCCCTTGCTGGTAAGCAAGTGTGTAATCTGGTACGCATAAATATAAATAAATAAACTATTGACAAAAAAGATGTTGAATAATGATATAAGTTCAATACAACACTGTATTATTGTTCGTAGAATACATTTAACACCACAAAAACTGAGCTCAAAAAGATAAATCTGAAATTTTTCATTTTAATTTGCCCAGAACTTAATCCATTGACGGAATTTTTCGTGCAATATTAGACGCATAATATAATAAACTTTAATTTACGTAAGTACATTTTTTCTCAACAATGCGCCATTTTTGAGTTATTTACGAAAAAATGATGGAATTTTTTTTTCCATGTTCCTGAGCCCAGGGGGCTCACCCACCTCGAATACAAGGTTAAAATTGGTGCAAACTTCAAAAGAAGAATAAATTAAAACCATTTCCATCTTTCCGCGAATTTATAGGAAGAGTTTTAAAAAAGCATAATGCCCAGACTATTTACTAACCCACGAAAAAGATCTGTCTCTTATACANATTGTGTCACACCATTCAATGACAAGCTAGCTATAAGTATTACAATATTTTTGTTTAATGATTCTCTTTATAGACAACTATAATGGTTAACAATAAAATGGACATAATCTAATTGAGAAACGGACTCCGGAAATTACAAATCTGCATCACTCATACCCTTCTAACATTCCCATGTGTGGGACTCGTCGAATGATTCAACCCTACCCACTAAAAACCCTCCTGACTTACAACACACCAAAACATATCTCACAACATACATCAAAACAAAAATGGAGGGGGGCAAAAATGAGGGGGGCACATAACATGAGGGGGGGCAAGGAATAAGGGGTAGGACAAAAATGAGAGGAATGAGGAAAATGAAAGATACCCTAGCCTTGATAGGGTCGGGATCAAAAAGAACAAGAGGTGACCAAGGGAGGTCAGAAAAAAAGAAAAGGAGTCTCGCACAAGTAAGTGGGAGTAATGCCAGACTCACCTCGGGGCCCCGTGTTCGCCAAACACGTACTTATTAGATGTACGTCCCCTGGGGGGGGTTCCGTGTTCGTGTGGATCAGGGTACATAGGCCCCACAAAGAGGAGTTTCCGTACAAGAAGAGATGAAAATATATGGTGTTACAAATAATTCAAATTTAAAAAATCGCTATAACTGAACATGCAAATATGTGTAAAACGTGATAAATTTTGATGACATGGAATTTATCAAGAAAACGGGGACACATCTAGATTATACAGAGAAGCAATTGGAATATTTAAACACCTCATAGTCACAGTAGGAAGGAAGAAACTCAAACCTTCAATAAGATCTGATTCCCCCTAATAAATGAAATAACATAGCCCCACAGTTTCCCACCATCATTCCCCCTCCTACCCGCTTGCCGTCTTCTAATTTGTTTTCCCTCCTCCGTGGCTGCGGTGTTAGCGTGCTCGCTTATCACCAAGTCATCCAGGGTTCAATTCTCGGTGGGGCCAGAAAAACATTTGTGGCTTTTCACATGAATGTCCCTGTTCATATAGCTGTGACTACTGAAGAGCGAACCTTCCTTCCTCTATCTAAGTCCTAGAAACCTTATGCGTGCCACAAACCAGTTGGATCATCAATGATGAAAAAAAAAGAGAATTTTTTTCTGGATAGGGCATACCCTTAGAAAAAGACAGAACGATGTAAAATGCTGTGCACTTCAGTGGAATCCTCAAGGCACCAGACACCGAGGAACGTCAAGCATGAACTGGAGAAGAACGGTATTGAAGGAGTAAGAAGTATGGAGAAGGAGCTTTGCTGTAATGAAAACTGAAGCAGCAAACAGAGAAATAATTGACTCCCTATGTTCCTGATGGAATGTGGAGGAGGAAGAAGAAGAAGAAGACTGTTCGTTGGAGGGAGACAACCTCGGTCCTTTATAAACCACACTTGAGATTTTAGTTCTTAGTAACTTCTGAAGAGTTTGCCTGCAAATGCCAACAAAATGTTGAGTTTCAACAAAATGACGACTCGGCTTTATACCCCGAAAGTATTTTTAAATTTTTGCCAAGTGAGCCGTGAAAGCCTGCATCACTATTTTAACTTTCTTAATTTTCAACTTTACTGAACATTATTTTACTTTTAGGTCAGAAAACAAAGACAAAAATAATTGGTGTGCCTCCGATAAGTTCCCGGAAATATGGGAATGGTTTTAATCTCTTCTTCTAAATGTAAAACTAGTGGTGCAAAACCATTGCACCTCCTACTTTCTCATATACGTTTCTCCGTCTGCAGCAGAGAGGAACAAAAATATCGTAAAAGAGTTTTGTAAACGTAATTTCCTTGTTGACATAAATTGATGTATTTTCGTATCTGCAGTGCGTTTGCTGTCTTCCTGTGTATTTTATCATTATCATTTCTTTCATTTCAGTTTACGAAAAGTGTACTTTACGTCTGCTTTGTCCATTTAAATATTATTCAAGCTTCTTGAAACTGTAAACTAATGAGTAATTGTAGCAGACTGAAAGTATTTTGCGACGTCTCTACCAAACTTTCAAGCGAAATACTGCTAATGCGGATGTAATGCGTACTAATTGTACCTTACGTTCAGAAAATTTAAGCAAAATCGTTGGAGCCGTTTTTAAGAAACATTCAAAAGAGTACTTTGACCTTCATGCGAAGTACCCTTTGTTTTTAAGTAAAAAAATCGGAGCACTTCGACAACAAGTAAATTCTACCGTAAATACGAAATATGAATTAAATATATTCATATGTTTAGTCAGAATCGCTGCGCACAGACGTATATGATAAAGTAAAAAGTAATTTGAATTTTGCACCAATTTTCTCCTTGTGTTCGCGGTGGGGGAGGGGGCTCAGAAACTTGGAAAATTTCTTTTCTTTTTTTCATCATTTTTTCGTAACTCATAAATGACGTATTGAAGAGAAAAAGTGCACTTACACGAATTAAAGTTTAATATATTCTGCGTCTCATATTACACGTGAAATTCCGTCAACGGATTCAGTTCTGGGCAAATTAAAGAACACGATTTTTTATTTTTCAGAAAAATTGCTGATTTATTTCACTTTTTGGTGGAGTGAAATGTAAAAGAAGAAAACGAAAAAATGGCAAATGCTTAAGGCGTGACGCGTAGTAATTACTAATTTAAAATTTCTGAAAAGAAAAACGCTTACAGCTTTTAGAATTTTCATTTTATCCTTACCCAGAAGGTAAGGGGTGTCTTCTTTCTAATGGTGACTACATTTAAATCATCACGTTATCAGGATGTCACTACATCAGCTGAGCAATACCATCACTGACGTCTCTTCATATGATTTTTACTTTGCAAGAGATGCTAGGATCATGAACTTCGGCGTCATCGGGAATACCAGTCTCTGAGGCCCCGAAAACTATGATCTCAAACTAATATCGATAATTTTCCAATTTTTGTTTCATGCCATTCTCACCCCCTACCGAAAAGGTTTTATTTCTCATGGGGATGATTATGGGCTTAAGTTGCCTCGGGTGAGACATTCTTCTCATCAACCGTCCCAAAACAGATGGATTCAATATCGGTCGTTTATTATTTTTATTTCCAACCCGTAGCCCATGGGTTCTAAGGGCATATGATTTCCCATACTGACTAATTGTCAACATACACATCATTGGGGGCGTCTTCATTCATAAATATCCATTCACGATTATATATTTCCGTTCCTTATCATGAATTCTGTGCGTCACCAAATATTTATTGCAAAATTTTCGTAGCACCAACACTTCCATGTCATTAAGTATTATCGCTATACAGACCCAGCTGTTATCTTCCTATATAACACGTGTCTTCATTTTATAACGTTTTCCCGAACGATAGATAACATTCTTGAAAGCAAGCTATCAAGAATATTATATCATATCAAACTTTTCCGCTAATAGAAATGCCATTTTTTCCCTTTGATGCTAATAAATGTCGTTGTAGGTTTTGGTGATAAATTCTAATTGCCATAATCAATCGATGTTATTAATATTCTTTGTGCCTTCTTATATATTGGGCAATTATTATCCTTACTTTATTATAGCTTGGTATACTTTCCCGTTTACAATTTGCACACTCCTAAGGTTTATTGATACATTTGTTGTAGCAATGGTCTTGTCTATTTATTTATTGGTCTCTTCAAATTTTCAGTCAGGAAATTTACAAAAGAAAATTATGCACATGGACTTGATTCTTCAGAGTTCATAAACCGACTCCATTTGAGCGTTCAATACCAAACTGTCCGTCCACTCCCTCCTTTTTTCTTCCACTATCTTTACTCAGTTGTACCGATATACATGAATCAAAAAACAAGAAATTCGATATAAATCGAATTATTGGTATAATATTGACTCTGAAAGTGTTAATTGGAAGTCTATTAGTGGAAAATTTTCCCGAACAAATCACGGTTTTCGTATTTACAACTACCTAGGAACACTGTCACTGTTGTTTTTTGCTTGAAACTGTGAATGAACATTGTTTGCCAATAGTAGATAATTTGAATCAAGAAGTGCAAAACTTTGAGCCTTCTATCAAGTTGCATTTGCAGGTTGCACAGAGCGGGTGATCATGTCGTTAACTGCGACATTGATATTCTTTGTGGGAAGGGGTTTCCAAAAATGGAAATTTGGATGGGGTTCAAGAACATTTACTAGTTGATACGAAAAAATATTTTTAAATTAGCATATGAAATTATAAATATGTATTAAGTGTAAATTATACAGACATCTTAACGAGATAAATAACATAAATTCATATGTTCGTAACGCATATACAAATCGTAAAAATACAAACTGGTTTCAGAGTTATCGCTGAAGAAGCAGGTGCAAGCGAGATATAAGGACTGAGGGGTCACATTGTGTGCGTATCAGAAAGCCGGAAGACTCATCGCATTCCAACAGGAGACAACAGATTCCTTCATTATCTTGCAGTTGTAAACTCTTTCATAATGGGCAATCGCCCGAGTGTTGCAGTTTACTGTATGTGGTCCAGGGCGGAGTGCGTGGGCTGTTAAAGTGATTTATTCAACATTTATGTAACTTCTTATTTAGCGTTTATTTCTTATTTTTATGGAGTGTCATAGTTTTCTTGCGTCTCTTCTTAGTCGTGCCCAAGAAACACATTCAGTGTACATGTTTTTTGTGTGTATTTTTTTATTTTGTTACTCAAGTTGGTTTAGATTTATCTCGTTAAATGTATTGTTTCTGATGCACCTTTCACGTTTTAATGGTTTACTTCTTAATATGGAAGTAGACACTGTTGGAAATTTTGTTGAAATAACACTGAAGTCAGTCAATTTCCACATGTCTCAAAGAACTTCTAAATTATAATGATAAAAACAAAATATTGCTCTGGTATACAGACCCAAATGTATCCACATGTTTGAGACCAAAGAGATTTAATACCTTTTTTGGCGATTTATATTGTAATTTTTTGAGAGTTACAAATAAATTTTTATCAAAAATATGTTCTTAAAAGAACGTAGTTGAACGTATTACAATGTCTAAAAATGGTTCCATTGGTTTATTTCAGAAAGTGTATACACCCTAATCGCTATATATCGATTCTTCTTTGAAAACAAACAACGGATATAAATGTTGAAGAAACCTCCAATTAAAAATGTAAGCAAATGAGCTTCTGTTTGTTTAGCTAGGGGTTACTAAAAACTACTAGGGTTTAAAAAATCCGAAAACTAAACAATGCAAGGAACTACATGCAATTACTTCTAATGGACAGAACACACCTCACAAACAGATGACGTGGATACTCCCTTGTGTTAAAGAGAAGAAATACGTGAAGGCACTGTTAAGTCATTGAATTTTTAAGTTCAAATTATGACACATTATGTACTTTATTAAAGTAATTTTACAGCTGGTAGTTACTGTTTTTATTTTCAAACCAATCATCCATGACTAATAATGGTATAACTAGCGAAAAGCTATTGAGGAAACAAATAAACGACTGAAAATAAGACGAAATGGTAAGAAAAAATTCATATTTTCAAAAACCTGTAATTTATTCCAGGATAGAATGTTTTAGTATGAACGATGTAACTCGTCTGCTCTTCTGAACATAACGAGTAGAGAGCAAAAAAAACAGCAGATCTGAAGAACTCTCACATTATAGACGAAACATAGGGTTCTTTGTTTTTAGATTCGAATTCGTTTATACAAAATTGTGAAGTGTATTTTATTTCTTTTAATCAAAATTAAACAATCTGCTAAAAAACTCAAGTCATTTTTCCTTCATTAGTTATAAAATATTTAAATTAAATCCATTCACAAATACGCAGATGCATAACGCACATAAATATCCTTTTTTTTAGCTGGTCCCCCACCAGAGATATCAACCGTCAAATTTTGAAATTTTCATGAACTTTCAGTGTTTGATAGGTTTTGAAAGTTATTAGAACAAATATCCGATTTCATACTTGCTAAGTTTGTACTAGAAAGGCATATCTATCAACATGAAACATTTGATATGGTCATTATAAACGATAAGGTTGAGTGAAAATTTCGTTAGTTTTTCTTCTCCGGAGGTATTACTTTATCCGAGTACATTCTCTTAAGCAGACAAATTAGTAATTTGATTCAAATGTCTTGGACGAGTTGTTCTTGAGATAACTTTCCCGTTCACGTCTGCAAATGCAAAATCGGCATGTTCACTAAAAAACTCACAGAGCGGAACACAGTAATCATCATAGGTCGGCAGAACGATATTAACTTGGGTGGTCATTTCAACGCGTCTGAACATATACAGAAACTAAAAATGGCCTCCCTGCACACGAACATAGTGCTCTCTAGCCTGCCTCCACGCTTCAACGTTCCACAAATAAACCACGAAATTAACCTGGCAAACATCTCCCTAAAACATCACCTGGCAGACACAAAAATCACATTTTTTGATTTGCAACCACACCTGACTGCCAAGGACTTTACCCAGCACGGTTTACACCTGAAACCGTCTGGGAAACAGCACTTCGGTTCTCTCCTAGCTTCACATCTGACCTCACATCATCCACCTCCTCCATTACCTCCTCCTGCACGTACCTCATCTCCTCCTCCACCTCCCTCTACTTCTACCTCATCTCCTCCACCTCCCTCTGCTCCTACCTCATCACCATTTCCTCTTCCTATCTCCACACCCATTTCTTCTCCTGTCCCCGTTCTTTCACCTACTGCTTCCTCATCTCCCACGTCAACATCTATTCCTCGATTCCTCCTGCCGCACAGTTACAACTTGCGCTCAGGAGTACGATGTGGTACTCGAAGGTGACAATCGCGTTCGGGTGCAGTATGCGGGCTTGATCCGGAACTAGAAGCTGTACCAATTTCAAATTCCTCTCCACAATCTAACGTCGATTCCATTTCTCGTGAGTCACAAACTCTTTGCGAAAATAAAATAATTATATTTCATCATAATGTCCAATCCCTTTCAAACAAATTGACAGACATTGAAATTCTGGTACACGAAAATCGATTCGATTTGCTATGCCTCACAGAGCATTGGCTTTCAACTAACAACATCAACGATACTGCTATTTCTAATTATTATTTAGCAAGTTCTTACTGTCGGCAAAATTTTAAAGGCAAAAATCCCCACGGAGGTACGTGTATCTACGTTCGTAATGATATTTTATCTTCTCCACTGACAGGATACGAGAACTTCTGCGTACATAGTGTGTTCGAAGTTTCTGTAGTTAATCTGACCGACACCGGTATTATTGTTTTGTGTATTTATAGACCTCCTCAATCAGATCTTGACATATTTTTTTGAAACTTCGAAATTGTTTTAAAACATATCACACATAAATCTACTAAATCTATCGTTATATGTGGCGATTTCAACATCGATTTCCTGAGTACATC
>NNCF01128419.1:76709-151471 GCA_002313205.1 Laupala kohalensis
CATACGAAACAGTCTCGTTCACGAACACAATACTCGCAAAAGGAATAACATTCATCGCCCCAGTGTGTCATGCCACTAAGGACCATATAATTCAGGAATCGTTCTATTTAATTCCCTGCCCTTGAATATAAAAGACATTATGAAATTGAATGTCTTCACATCCGCGGTTAAAAACTACTTCCTGCACTAGTGCTTCTACACTGTAAAAGAATTTATTGATTTTAATAAATGTTAAATTCGTCTTGTACTTTATCACGCCATTGCTGTAGCACTTTTTAAATAACTTATAACAATTTCAAAAACTATTTTCTTGCATGATTGTGTTGCCGTATGGCTCATATTAATTTAGTTTTATGTGTACTCAACTTTGGCACGGTTGTGTACATTAATTCTGTAGCCCCATCCTGGCCCGGGTTTTTCTCCGTTTTTCCTTCGGGTAGAGGCGGATTTCTTATACAGGTTCTCTAGGCTTTGTCTAGGGGCGTGTTTATTGTAACAATAAATCGTGAATTTAGTGGGTTTTTTTTCAACTCTTATGATTTTTAAACACTATACTCAGAATAATCTATAGTTCGATAATAACTTGTACATGTAATTTTTTGCGTAAAATTACAAACATATTGACATTCGATTAGTATTATAACTCGCAGCTAACTTTTTATCTTATCTAGGAACTTTTGCTGAATTTTTTGAATCCGCCTCTGCCTTAGGGACCTTGATCGGAATTGATGGGATGGTCCCTTGTTTGCTTCCGGAGAGTAAATTAGTTTATTGTCGTCCACGTGGTCATACGCAGTCTGTACTGTTTTTGACAATAAATTTATTATTATTATAATAATGGCCGCCATTGGTAAACGGTTAGATATAAAAATAAAATTTTACTTGTTTTGAGGTAATAATATTAATTTATTTAGAATATGTCAAGCAACCTGTAGAACCACTTGACATGTATTGACCCACAGGTAAATGTATATTACTGTTGTTACATTTTATTGTCACTAAAATACGAAAACAATATGGAGACTTTTCATCAGACGTTTCGAGAATTTTTGACGTTTCATTGAGCAACGCTGCTGTGATCGAATGATCACTTCAAGAGAGTAAATTGTCCTCCACGTGATCATACGCATTAACTAGTTATTTGGCAAGAACTATTTATTTTCATTCATGGGAACGTCCTTGAATGTTTCTCTTCTGCCCCTCGAATCCCAGTAGTAGGTGGTCGACCCCCGTGATTCAGAATCGCCCTGAGGCTGAGTGACTCACCTCGGTGGTCAGCTCGAACTGAAGAAAAGAAAGGCATCCCTCGAGAGGCTCACGCACAGTGTTGTGACCTCGACACTCGTGCTTGTTGGAGCGAATGCTCTCCAAATGAACAGAAATGTTGAGTCTCTTCCTGCTTGAATGGTTTCACAAAATTTGTTCATTTTATCAAGAACCCTTTACCATTTTATCAATGTTATATTCATATCTGAAGATTTTTCTTCTATTTCTAACTTTAATGTGCATTTCCGGTAGTAATTTAGTTAAATTTTTATAACTCCAAACCAATTGAAATAACTTGAGTACCACGGAACTCGCGTGGTTTTTCTCCTCATTCAAATGATAAACAACATAAGAAAGATTAAGTAAAGTAAACATTTTGGAATAAAAAATGTTACAAGCAATATAAAAGGTGAAAATGTATTCATAAAATTTAACACCAATTTGTGCGCAAGAGACGAAAGTTGTCGGTGGGCATTTTTGATTGATTTTAAAACTTCACTAATGTAACTGCAGCCATCTTGCCAGGTTGTGTTACTAATATAGTGTGTAATATATATGAAGGCGGCTGGCTAAACTTATAGTCATGTAACTCTACTCAGTCAAAAAACGTGAATATGCTGTTTTTATTTGTTTATTATAAAGCAGGACCTGAATTATTTATTTATTTGTTATTTACGAGTGTTATTTTACAGCATGTAGTCGCTTTTGTGAATACTATCAATATATTTTCGGATATTACTTAAATTCCTAGAAGTTAGCAATTGGCGTTAGGTAGACATATTGAAGTATGACTTTGAGTCATTTCTTCTTTGCTCTGAAACATCTTGACTCCCAGACATCACTTTTCGCTCACAGTAGTTTCTCGTCCTCCGCGTCATTTGTGACTATCAACTTCTTTATGAACCCTCACCCGTGATGGCCGCAATGATTCACCTGCTGGATACTTCTTAGTGCCAACTATTCTTTTACCATGCAAGTAAAAGACAAAATATCAGTTAATTTTATATTCTGAACAAAACTCTGAGAAATATTATACCAAACAACCATTTTCAAGCATTCAAAAGTGATGTTGACAACCAAGGGTGTAGCCAGGGGGTGCAGTTTCCCCCCTTAAATCCTAAATGTTCTGATCAGTTAGTATACTAAGGATTTGAACGAATATATGTCATAATTCATATTTTTGCAATCTATATATTTAATACTCAATATGGGTTTCAATGTTCATAGATCAACCATTAAATGACTTTAAAATTAAATTGCTGTTTGCACTTATTGTAAATTCTTTCTTACGTATAATAAATAATTTCAAGTGTTTTTACCTGGTCGAGACACGCGTAGAAAAATATAAAATAGAACTTCGTCTTCTCAGCACTCTTCGTCGTAGGTTTTATTGTTGATCATTGTAATTTGATGCGCATCTTAGCTTGATTGATGCAATGAAACTGAGCTTATTTAACTTTTAACAAAAATATTAAAACGTATCGATTGTCTTTGTAAATTCAGATAAATTATGCCCAGTTTTAATCACAGGAACACTATTGTTGACACTTTCACTTAAACGTTCAAGCTGGAAAAAGTTTTTCAAACAGGTTTATTCCAAAATAGTTATTTACAGCCAACGTTTCAGAGATGCGGGATGTCTCCTTCCTCAGGGTCAGATCTTAAAAAGGTATATGTTGTATCACATTACTTTGTTCTAAGGTAAATGAACATTAGTGAAGTGTTAATATAACGGTCATGGTTGTTAAGACCTTTATTTAGTACGTTCCATTGTTGAAGTTGAAAAGTAAGATCGTTATTCAAATTTATCGTAGTTTCAGTTTTCACGTAGAACCTCTCGTAACAAACTTTCTTTTTGCTTGGATTTATGTTATCGTCCCGATATAAAAAGCAGTTTTAAAATATCTTTTTATGATTTCATATTTATATTCCTTGATACAGATGGATATAAGAAAGTATTCTACAGGTAATTAAAATGAAAATTTGGATGTTCTTAATAATCTCATGTTTTTAATAGTATTTAATGTTCATTTTTATCGAACTTTTGACTGAATAGTGCGCGTGTAAAGTATTTCTGTTGCGCTTTTACACTTATATTTATTAACATTTATAATTACTCGTATATAAAAATATAAAACTTAATTTCAGAAAACCAAAATGGAAAATTAAATAAAGGTGATGAAATTGATAATGGGAAAGGAAAGGAAAAACCAAAAACTATATTTTCAGATTCTATTGGAGAACCTTTTTCCACTGTTACATTTAGCAAAATAACGATATCACAAGTTTCTGACAATTGCAAATATGATCTAGGCAATTGGGCTGGACTATCTTCTCCGATGTCAGTAGAAGAAAATAATGTTATTACAGTGTTGTTGGATTCCACCTGAGACTTATGACTTTTCTATAGATGCCAATGCTCAAGAAAGAAAATTCAGATATAGTTCCAGCAAACTTTTTCTCCTTGGCTTCAAGAAACATGCCTCTAGTTAATGGCATAAAAATGCTAAAACCTTCATGGAAAGTGTTCCTGTNTGACTTAAAGGCGGACTCTGTAAATATTGTGTTATTTCCACCACCTACGAGTACAGCTGAGGGAGTTCGGGGAGCATTCATCATCGAATCTTTCATCCGATATAAAAATTTACACGATCACAGCAAGAAACATGCCTCTAGTTAATGGCATAAAAATGCTAAAACCTTCATGGAAAGTGTTCCTGTTAATGCTCAGGTATTCTATTATTATAAATAAAAATAAGAAATATTTTTTCTGTGGATTATATTAATGGACATATTTTATATTCCAGGTATTACACGGCCACAAAAAAAAATAATCGAAGAAATCAAGAAAATTTTGCATTCTATAATATCTACAATAATTTTTTGTGGTACTCACGATTTGTCCCTCAGAGGAAAAGAAAATCATGGAGGTGTATTTCAAGACTTAATCAATTTTAGGATTGATGCTGGCGATGAGAGTCTGAAACTTCATTTTGTCGAATCCAACAAGAAAAAGAAAAAAACCCTGCCACATATACGTCTCCTCAAATCCAAAATGAAATTATCAGTTCGTGTGGTAGTGTTATCATAGATAGCATATTAGAAGAATCAAAAAGCGTATACCTATAGCATATTGGCGGATTAATCTAGTGATATGTCAGGGAAGGAGCAATTGTCTATTGGTTTACGGTTTTTTGACGAAAAGAAAGTGGAAATTCGGGAGGAGTTTGTCGGATTTGTCGAGATTTCTGCTTGTGATGCTAACACGATTGCAACAGTTATTGATGAGTTTTTGCAAGAAGCAGGACTTGATTAGGAAAAATGTGTAGGTCAAGGTTACGACGGCTGTGTAGCTATGGCTGGTAAAGAAAACGGAGTACAAATTTTGCGAAGAAACTAAAAAAGAGCCATGTTTTTCCACTGTGCATCGCATAAACTCAATCTTGCTGTGAATGATTTGAACTGTGTTCCAGAAATACGCAATACGGTTTCCACGATCAAGGATATCATAATATTCTTTAGAGAATCAGTGTTGAGAAAAATATATGCTCTTAACCTCCCATAGTTTTGCGAAACACGATGGTCTCATAAATATAAAAGTATTGCAGTTTTTGAAGAAGTGAGTATTTTGGAAGGGTTAGAAAAATTATCAGAAGAGGGAAATGTAAGCACAAGAAAGCTAGCGTTTCAGTTGAATGTTGCGGCCAGCAAATGTCAATTTTTGTTTGCTGTAATTCTGATATCAGAACACTGCGTTGTTGGAGCCAGTAGTGAATGTCTTGCAATCAAAAAACTTGGACTTACTCCAATGTTTGGAGCACATCAAACGAATCACTGTTATAAAAAGTAACGTAGAGCATGTTAGGATGAAACTTTCGGAGGACGCCAACATAATCGCTAAACAAAATGTGCGTAGAAAAGACGATTGCAAGTGAGAAACATCGTTGGAATTCCAGCCCTCTGGAGCACTGGAAACGATCATTAGTCATCGCTTATTTAGATTCACTATTGTCATCGTTGGAACAACGATTTTCAGATAATCAGACTCCTGCATTTCTCCATTTCAAATTACATCCTATTAATATGTTGCAGATGACAGTTGAAGAGTTCAAAACAAAATCAAAAGAATTTACATCTTTTTATAATTTTCGCGAATTTGATTTTCAAGCTGAATTGGAAAGAAAAAAACCTCAGTAGAGCTGAAGCTGAAGGAACTGAGTTTAGCGGATTTAGCAAACGAAGCTGAAAACATTTATCCTGCAACAAAAAAAGTATTGTTGTTCTCTCTGGTTCAACCGTGTACCACACGCACTATTGATCGGTCATTCAGCACATTACGAAGAGGCAAAACGTGGCTGAGATCAACAATGTCGGGACAGCGTCTCAATGGGTTATGTATGATGAATCATCGAAATAAAAGACTTCTATAAAGCAGTTCTTGAAAGGTTTTCAGTTCTTAAAATCCACGTAAATTTATTTTAATTTAACACTTTATAATTTTACCATACGTTATGAATTGCTCAATTTATTACTTTTAATATTATTAAATACTAGTCCTATTTCGGATTGTATGAATTAATATCATTTTAATAAATAATTCAAACAATTATTAATTGTTTTGTTTTCATTTCTTAATTTTTACAATAACTCATAAAATAGTCTTAGATTATAACTATATACAGCATACTATTCGTAACTCAATTACCCCCTCCTGATAAAAATCCTGGCTACGCCCTTGTTGACAACCGCAGTGTAATCATCCCCGAGCAAAATGAAAGAACAGCGATTGCTTGAAAACGGGTGGTTGGGATCATTTTTCTCAGAATTTTGTACAGTATCCAAAATTAAACTAATATTTAATGGTTTACTTGCACTAAAAATTATCCAAAAGGTGATCCATTCCGGCCACCAAAGGGGACGGATGTGCGTGTGAGCAACAGGAAGGGAGCATCTCTGGGCCAAGACTTCTCGGAACGAAGAAGTGGAATGAGGGAGGCAGCCAGCCGCCTTCCGAAAGTACACCGAAAAGTGATTGAAGAGGCAATATAATGTAATATAGGTATTGTATTTTTCTCGGGTTCTCTTTTGTAAAATACCTTCGAAAGATATTACTAGGGGGATAATATCAACCGAGTCTAACTTCCATATACTCTTGATTTCAATTGCAAGGTCCTTGTATTTCCTAATTTTATCTAACTCGGTTGAATTAATATTGTGAGTCAGTTGATCAACAATATCTATTATGGGGTCTGTCATTTTCCTTAACAATGTGAAGGTTATCAGAGTGATCATAATCCACTGTCTTGTTGGTCAATACAGTTCTATGCCAATAGAAGACGTGTTCCTAATCTTCAAGAAATGCTGGAGGTTGGTATTTACAATGTGGTGGCGCTACATCCCGTCTTAATAATTCGCAATTCATTGCAACCTGTTGATGGGCTAGCTTGGCCACTTGGTTGCAAAGCTAATCCATTCAAGAACCAGCCATTATGTGTTTGATGGATTCACTAGGACTACCGCACTACCTGCATGATCCAGAAACGAGAATTTGAGGGTCTCAGAAGATGTTCTCATAATTTCTTGTCCTCATCACTTTTGTATGGTCATCATAAACTCCTCTGTTTCAGGATATAGGTGTCCATTCTTGATCCATTGAAGGGACGCAGTCCTATCTAGGCCACTTACTCGTGGAACTTGCTGGAATCTAGCTCTATAGTTCTCGATTCCTCCTATACCCCAGTTTCCAAGATTCGAAAGAATTTCCTTCTGTTCTCATGGAAATTATTTTTTTGTGTCTTCCGTTTATAATGTCTCAGCCTCGCATCCTTCAACTTCGATTTCTGCCTGAAAATATCTTTCAATTCTATAAGATTCTGATGACTGTCAAGTTCATTTCGATCAATGGTAGCTTCTGAACAAATTTGGGTTACTTTTTCAAGTTTTCTTGAACGGACCCCTTTCATAGATTAAGTTTTGTTCAAGTCTAGTCTTCCAAGTTGGTTTTGTTCGCGCATTTTGGGATGTTGCGGTGAGTATGGTCTACGATGGTAGTTCTTTGTCAGTTAGCTTCAATAACAATGACAGTTGCACAGTGTACTGATAGTATGGTTTCTTCCAAATCACTACATCCCTGTAGGTGTTGTGGAAGTATGATATTTGCTCTAGTACTAAATGGTACGTTTTTCGTTTTCTTTCAGCCTATTGGCTACCTTGTTTAAATAACATTGCTATACAAGGTACTGTCGGAATCATAGTTTTTCTTTTCTTTTCTCTGTATGCGCAGCTTGGCCGAAACTGAGGAGTTGTCCGTCCCTGCCATCGGGAGGCGTGCACTTCATCTACTTTCTAGCAATCTTTTTATCTCCATTATCTTGGACGTATATTCCTCTAATAATTTGTACTTTTTCTGGTTGTATTAACGTCTTTAAATAATGTATATTTAAAATATCCTTCTGCGTGTATCATTTTATGAATATCGTTGGCGACACCATAACATATGGTCTGTTGTCTCCCGTCACATTCATCTGCTTTTTTTCGCTTTAAATAGCATCTCATATTTCCGTATTCTCACATAAATTGGAGTAACTGTCTTGTTGGTTTAAACAACTTTCTATTCTTTTTTTGCATAGTGTACTGGTTGTATATATTGCCGACTCTTCTCACTTTTTTGCCATCCATGTAGCAACGCCGATGTTGTCACGCTTGTTGCTCTCTTCGTGTCCTTTGTTATTTTTTCTCCATTTACCCATATTTCTCCATCTCGCTTTAAAAGATACTTGTATTTCAATTTTTGGACATATCTATTGGGAGTAGACCTCGGAGCACATTTAACGCTACAGCAGATCCTGTTCTGTGACTTGTAGACAGTCCCTTTCTATGACTCGCAACTTACGTTCACAATCTTGGTATGTCTGCCCACACATTTCCATATGTAAGAATTGGTCGGATGGCGCCGACATATAGCGTCATTAAGTCGTGTTATATCATATTCCATTATTCCCACTCGTATCATGGTGTATAAAATGTTTCTTACTCTTTGCTGCGTATATGTCCTATGTTCCTCAAATAATAATTTGCTGTCTAATATTATTATTACTCATATTTCATTTTCGTTACTCTTTGAATTTTCTTCCTATTTAATTCTATTCTAAAATCTCTTTTCTTTTTTGACATTTCCGTGCCGTATTTTTGTTTTTGATTCCGACAACTGCAATCCTTTTTAGCACATTCTTCCTTACAGAAATCGACTGCTTCCTGTGTCTTTTGTTGGAGCTTTGTCCGTGATGCTCCATTATTATTATGAACACTAGATCATCTGCATAAGCTAGTGTACTAATTCCTTTCTTTTCTACTGCCCACAATATGTGGTCCATGATGAAGTTCCAGAAGATTGGACCACTCCTATTGTTGTCTGTTTTATTATAAATGGCACTGCTTTTAAATTATTCTTCAATATTGAAATTCAAGGTCTTTTGGAAGTTTCCGTACCACGATAAAGTTCCATGAAACTGAACAAACGCTTCATCACAGTTGCGTTGAATCGCTCCTTGATTGGATGTTTTAAAATTTTCTTAATTTACATCAATATCAGTAGGTTATTCGTGTTGTATTTACTGTGAAGGTTCTGGAGGTTCCAGGTTATGATGGAGTATATGTTGATGATGTAGTTCATGACCAATCTTCCTGCGTACTTCCTCTAGTTCAGTTGCGGACAGCTAATTTGTATTTAAAATAGCCTTCTATGTGTCCCAGATATTTAGTTCAGTTAATTGAAATTCCGGTCGCATCCTATTAAATTGAGACAATGTCGATGGTTTGTCATCACAGTCGTTGGCATGGTTTTATTCGACGCATGAGTTCTGTTCGACCTCCTCGAAGTGCAGTCCCTCTTTTAGCCGAGTGGACGAACCTGAAGATGGAGTGGCTTGAGATGGTCGCAGACCAAAGTAGAACTTCCTGGAACCGTAGCTTTTTTCCGTCGCCTTAAAACCCTATCACCGACGAGACGCATGTTATCACGCCTATCATCGACTCTAGACGTGCCCTGGCGCTCTCCAGGCAGCGGAAGTTTTCTGAGGCTATCATTTGTTCCATATTATTATGGGTTGCTACTGTTAACGGCAACCGCTACCTATCCTTCAGTGAATGACACCTTTCCCTGCATGACTTTGAGGGTGGAGATATGGGAGAGTTAGCAGTAATATGGAAGAGAAGAGATACGGATTCCACTTAGGAAGTAAGAGAAGACGTTGTGGCACACTTCTGACTTCTCCGCTGAGACTTGTCCGGCTAGGGAGACCCTGCTAGTAGCGACGCTACCGCCGGCATTGAAACCGGCCTCAATGTCATTGAAACTCGCCACCCGCACGGACAGTGCTTTGATAGGGAGGTGTCCCCTGGGAGGGTTATTAATATTATGATTATTATTCCATTAGGTTAGAAGCCAAATTTAAAATAGATCACAGTGAACTAACTACAAAAATACTTTCATTTTCTCTTCTTTTATTTTCTCGGCCACCTAAAGGAGTCGTTACGACACGAATCTTCCATCACCGATTATGTCATGGAGAGCAGATAGTTCGAGACCCAGTGAGATCCAGTTTTGAATTTTGAAATAGCCTCTCGATGCTTCCAATCGCTCAGAAGATCCCGTATATCCTCTGGTCAGATTTATGTGAATTGTGGTTTTGAACAAGTAATACGCGCGACACTTGGGGTCTGAATGTTAATTTCTCAAACATAAAATCAAACAAAAAGTGATACATTTGTTAAATGTCCAGAAGCGTGGGGACTATGTTGTTGGCTGAGATTTTTTGGACGTGCAAATAATATTCACTAAATAGAAAGTTATTGCTTAATGGCTTCTTAATATAACATTTACATGTACTTTAAAAACTAGTAATCTGAACTGACACGCCAAATGCGTGCATCTTCACCAACAACTAACCCTAGCTCGCTGCCTCCGACTTGCAGCTGCAGCTCGCGGCCACGCACCGCTCTATTCATTCATCCCCTTCACGAAGGACGCATCCTTACGAAGGAGATTCTCTAAACACTCACACCACTCAGGCTTTCCCGAGAAGACGATGTTCATGATCATTAAATTCTTAAATACGTCAACCCTACTACCAATTTCCCTCTTTCCTCCTTCCACAACGTTAAAAATCACAAGTAACCTGCTAAGCAATCTTGCGAATCCTGAAAAACAATTGTAAATTAAAGAAAATAAATTTTAGTTTAGCGATAAATAATTTGTAATTAAAAGATGAATTGAAAGTTATATTTAAGCACATTGTTTTACAAAACCAATTGTTGATTGCAAATCGTGTTCAACTTAGTTTTATGGGATACAATAATGTAGGTTCACAATGAATATGTTTGTACTAATGACTAAAATGAAGTACTAGAGACTAGAAAGAAGTTTTCTTTGGATAATTTTGATAGTATTATTATTATTCAGAAATCATTTATTCTTGTTACAAGAGTATTTGAGTCGAGTTTTTGATATTTCTCGACCATTGTGGGAAATATCAATTTGTTTCGCGTAAAACTTGGTCTATAAAATTAATAACATCGATTGTCTAAATTCTCATAAAGGATTCGAAATATGCGTACAATTATTGTAGACAATCAAGTAAAAGTTCACAAACTATTCTCTATTGTTAAAGAAACTGTGAGAAATATAGTCTTTAATTAACTCTCCATTCAAAACGTGGTCTACATTTCAATGCTGGTTAGCATCTTCTTCAGGTCCAAAAAATAATAAGTGGTTGTATCTCATGACTTCACAATAACAGTTAGAGTTTGGCTGGAAGATACCGGATATACAGAGCTTTTCGTGCAGAATTCCATGCATAATGGAGGACATTTGGCGGCCATGCGAATCAGCTAATACTAGAACGCTAGATTCTTGCATAGAAGTGTTGTCTTTCTTAGTGTTGGGCAGAACAATTTTACGTGATTTTGCACGGATGTACTGACCATTACGGGGTTTACAGGTTTGTGTGGGGAATAGGATGGGGAGGGTTGGGTAGAGGGGGAAATGAGAAATGTCTTCCAACACACTAAATCGTTTTTGTTTGAAGATATGTGGTGGTGCTTGTTTTCTGAGTTGGACAGGGTGACAGCAGTTGAAAGCGCGGCGAAAATTCGTATCTGTGGTCCAACCGCCGTTGCTGTTTTTATGTACCTCCTCCAGAGCTCAAAACACTAATCTAAAGAAAATACTTAAATATACCAACAGAATCGCAAAAACTCGAGAAAATAAAATAATAAAGAAAATTAAACTTAAAAATACACAGAGCACATTTACGTACGTAGCTTGCACTAGAAGCATGTCAGCCAATTGTGTTAATGTTTCTTTAATTGTTAAAGTGTTCTAATAGCGTTAATCTGTTTCAAAGGAGTTAATTGTGTTCTAATTGTAACGCTTTAATGATTAAATTATATCAACTTATTCATGTACTTATACCACGTGTTTTTAATTGTAATGTTGTGTATTGTGCTTATAACTGTAGAACCTTGTTTATGAGTTGGTATTACTGTGAATCTACGTCGATGTACCTACTCGTAACTGTAGCCCTCAGTCAAGATCATGACTCCGCCCGAACCACTTTGGACGAGGTGAACTGTTTGCATCTGTATTCAATATGAACTACGTTTTACAGTTTTACTGTTTTACAGTTTTAAATTCTATTAATAATTATTTGACTACAGGTACGTTACTAACTATATATTTCATGTTTCTTGGGTTTATTAATATGAGGCTTGTGACTATTTTAAATTTACTCATGTTTGACCTCAAACGGTATGTTTGTTATTTATGATAATCGGGTGTATATGGAAATGCTTTTGTTTAATAATTTTTTTAAATTCAATACTTTATTATTGCTGTTTTAAGTAGTTTTGAGGAAGTAACTGTTATTGTAAATTCATTGGATACAACCACTTATTAATTTCAATGTTATTTCTAGTATGGACCTGAAGAAGATGCTAACCAGCATTGAAACGTAGACCGTATTTTGAATGAAGAGTGAATAGAAGATGTGATATGTGTTTCTTAAAGTTTCTTTAATGATAGAGAAAAGTTTGTGAACTCTTACTTGATTGTCTATAATAATTGTACGCATATTTTGAATCCTTCATAGTCTGTAACACATTCTCACTACATTACAGCTTTCGGGACCAGAGGCGGTATACTGGAACTAAATGATATTTGGAGTTATACAGAAGAAGAAATTCGTTCCAAGTGCTATCAAATATGATCTCAAAGTTGTTGACTTTTTTGTTCAGAATTCGTGAGCTACTAAATTTTTAGACATAAATAGAGAGAATTTAGGGGACCTGGGGAAAACATTGAATTTGAGCTCTCCTTCCCATTTCTCCCTCAATTCATGAGGTAAAAATAGTAAGTAGTACGAAAATATTTCCTTACTTTTTTAATGTAACATTTAATAGGTCTATCAAATTTCGTAGCTCGTCAAATACCCATAAATATACTATGAGAATAGGTTATAAATTATAACAGTTTGTAAAATATTTAAGTAGTATATATATATATATANTTTAAACAACTGCCTGAAATAATTAATGTTTATCGATAGTTAAGTATCGACAATAATTGTTCCTTGAGGACCGTTTCCCTGAATCGAACCCGACAAATTAGTTATATTTTCCCGGAGACGTCTTTTAAATTTATTTTGATTACGCATTAAAATTTTGTTTTTTGTCATTGAAGGTCCTCAAACAGTCGCAGTTTTGGAGGCCCGGGGTCAACGGCCCCTACACCCCCAGTTTCGAACGCACCGGTCATAAACGCACATCGGCGCTCATGGCATCGGGTAAGTTCACATCATCTTCAGAAAAGGCGATATTGGACCCACTCATGATCATAAGTGAACTCGAAAACTATTTCTGACGATCCCTCATCTCATCATGAACCGCTGTGTATGAGCGGCGTTATCCAAAGTGACAGTCTGATTGATAGACTTTTTCAATATCAACGCAGAGTAAACCATGGACTATATTAACTTGAAATATTGACAGGGTATTTTACAATAAAGAATTTCTGATTGTTTTTATATTCTCAGTAAATAACTGCTTCCAAACACTATGTGTCTCAACTTTAGACAATCATGTTAAAGGCAGAATTACGGGTATACAACTATTATTTAAATACATTTGTTTATTACATTCATTGCCAACGTTTTGAGGTATGGTTGACCTCTTCAGGGCTAATAAAACTTATAATATATACTAACTTATTTCACATTAACATACATATTTATCACTCTGGTCTCACAGACACCCTTAGCAGACAAAACATACCATACTAAAAACTGGGCAAATTATTGAAAAATATTTTATATTTTGTGGTGACCGACACCATGTCACCGGTGCCAGCAGTGCGATGCGCGCCGCAGCCTTAAGGTGGAAAACTATCGATAGTTTCAACTATCGACCACCATAAATAGCCGACTTTAGTTTCCGTTGGTCACCGCGGTCCTCCAGAGCTGACACTTAAAGCTTTTCTGCAACATTGAACATCTGCACGGGATGGTTTTAAATCAGAAAGTTCAATTCCATTAGTGAGTGGAAACGTAATGAAATCTCTTCTTTGAAACGCGACGCCCAGTAATTTGACACTATTTTTACAAGCATTTATGTAACTTCACTTGTTGGTTCGTGTGTTTGTGCCAAATTTTAAACCAATTCCTGTCATTAAAAGTTAATTTTAATTTAATTGATGACATTATTAATGCCATAATTAATTCAATTATTTAGTGTAAAATATGGAGATCAGGTAGATACGTTGTATAGATGTCTTTATGTATAAGTACTACAAAATATTTATTAATAATAAATAATCATATTACCGATTGAAACAATAAAAGAAAAAATACAGCAAAATGGAGGAATTATGTATTGTAAGGGAAAGGTCCGCATTCGGACGTTTACCCCATCGCTCTGAGGATTTTGCCCCATCTATCGGCCACCGCATAAACCTGCCTTTCCCAGTAATTATCTCATCATGAATAGCATGTAATACATCATTGTAAATCTAAATGAACGTACTCATGAGCTGTGTGATTATATTACATTTTAAAAGAAAGAGAGGGTGCCTCAACACGCAGAAAACGAAAAAAAAATTAAATTAAATCAGTACAAAATAGACTTACCGCATTATCTCTGTTCGTTTTTGTGAATACTGATGTTGTATTTTAGTTAACAAATGTGATATCATTGCTACTTTTAGCAGTCGAAATTACCATGACAACTCACATCTTGCCCTGCGCTACCGTACAGCCCATTAATATTTACTTCCGGAAAGCTTAAAGCGCACTTAAAATTAATTTTTCGGGAAACGTAAGTCAAATCTACAAGGTAAACTATTTCTGTATCGCATTATACGTTTCCATTCAAATAAATTTGAACAAATGCAAATTATTCTTCCCTCCGTCGAGGTGACATCCCGTTGAGTTATGCAAAGCAAAAGTAAATCACTTCTCAAAACTGTCTTAAATTCAAGTTTCTTTGAGTTAAGTAAAATTAAGTTTCATCCCTCGTAACCGGTTAAGAGGAAGCAACGTCAACGCATCTGAACTGCGTAGAGTTTACCAAACTTCGTAGCGAATACAGCCGCAGATATTCGGCTGATACATCCCGTTACGAGGTCGTCTGACGGGAGTGACGGCACTCTGCGGCAGCAGTGCTGACTGCGACGGAAACTCCCGAACAAAGCCGAAGGTATCCGAAGACATGGTAGTGAGAGGAAGAATGTAATCTGGAGGAACAGTTAGCAGTGGAGACCTGAAACAGACCGCGCGTCGAGGTTAGTGATGAAGACAAGAAGACAGTGCTGTGAAGTGACGTGTGTTTTCAGATTTACTTATGTTTCTTGTTCAACTTATTGAAGACAAAATTCAACACGTGTGTGTTTCGGCGCAAGGTGAGTGAAATTGTTACGTATTCACGATTAAATTAATCTGTTAATAAGAAATTGCTTTCTCGTAAATTAAAACTGGGTTCATTTTGTACAAGATGACATCTAGCAAAATTGTTTCTACTTTCAAAGAAAATGTGAACCTGGAGACTATGGAATGTGTTGAGGGACAGGAGCATTGCTCTGAATCTACCGGCAACTGTCTTTAGAGAGTGTGAGCCAAAACCTACATACCGCTATTCACACGTGAGAAGCCTCCAAAGAACTGTAAGCCTGTGAACTCTTTGAATTCACTGCTAGTGCCAAGAACGGATGGAATTTCACCGTGTAAGGGACAAATCGACATCGGTCTTAGGCCGTGTAGTTGTATCTAGAATTACGGATAACAAAAGACGTCACGGGTGAAGATGTTTAGACGATTGCTGCCTTTCAATACGCTTCGGGGATGACGTATTCCAAGTTGTAGTGGGTGCGGTTGAGTATTGGGCCCATGTCCAAATGATTTCGTGGTTACTCATTATTCCTTTCTCGCAGAAAACACGTTTCATCGTGCACATATCTCTAGAAAACTTGGAATAATAAAGCATTTAATATTTACTTTGATTGACTATTCCTGAACACGTATTTTTATTTTGACCAATGTACTTTTTCGGTTTATTTTCTTTTTTTAATCCTTCATTTCCATATGTGTTTATGTTTAACATATTCCACCGCGTTAGCTCCTTGTTGTAATGTGTAAATGTTATTTCGAGTTTTTAAACTGTTACATTTGTACTCGCATCCGAGTCGTAAAATTTTAAGAATTATGATCTCTAATTCAATTTGTATTACTCTTAACATTAAGTTCCCAGGAGTTAGTTTCAGAAATCATTGTAGAGGGAGTACGATTCAAAATTATTAGCGCAGTTAAACAAATATGTAAACTCGTTTGTTTATTAAACAAATTTATATCTTTCTGCTAGTTAACGTATCAAATCTGAGTTCACTGCTTCAGTAATGAGTAATTTGGATTTTGAGATGTCGAACAAGATGGGTTTGTATCACTAATAAATGATTACAAATCAATTACTTTCACTTCTAAAACATGTAATCGGTGAAACTCTGGAAATGGCAATAGGGTTGCGCCTGTTGTCGAAAACAATAACATGCCTCTCTGATATAGCTGTGGAAGTGAACTAACGCAGGATAAGATAATATGAACATGCTTTCCGGACTCGCAGAAGTCAATAGGAGGCCGAGAAGCTTGAACGATTTGTCACTTCAGACAATATGACAGACGACAGTTATGGTATTCATTTGTCGTAAACACAATAATCATGGTGATATGTTGTGATATTACACTGAATCTATAATATGAGTCAAAATGAGATATGTCTATAGAAAATAGTATACCGGAAAGAGATTTTTATGTCGTAGTGATATACACATTAGATATCATATAAATTTATTCTTGCAGTATAAATTTAAAAACTTTCTTTTGGCATATTTCTTGAACACACTGAATATCATTGCATGGGAACGAATGTATTCCGTAAATTCCTAATATTTGAATGCCTTGCGAACATTCTGCCATCCAGGCAATCGGCGTAAGTCTATATGTGAGGACCTTCACTTGGAGGTATTCTTCCGAGAGACAGCACAATGTATGAACAAGGGCACCTGCAGAAACGTTTCCTGGGTGAGACGAGACATTGTGGCGGGGAAATTTTCATAAACTAAGTGATAAGTTACACGAATGCATTGTACAGTATATGAGTACGCAAGCGTGTACCAACAACTTTAATGTTTATTGTTAATTTTTTAAACATTGGACACTCATCTTTTAGTGCGGCAATATTAATTACTTAATTCAAGTCATTCCAGGACACCTGAAGTTACAATTGTTTCTAAGTTACATATGTTGATTTAAATTTAATACGGCAATTAGTACAAATTTAAATATTTTATTTAAATAATATTTACTTTTGATAAACCTTTTTTGGTACATAATTTCGGCATAATTTTCATATCTATCTAACTTTTTTCCATTTCCAGGAGGTGGGGATATCAGCATGTGTATGAACGTTATTTTTCAAATATTACGAAATAAAATACACATAGGTCTATAGTAGTACTTTACCAGCTCTTTGCGTACCTGAATCCGAGAAGAAACGTTACGATGAAGGATAAAACTATTAGTTAAAGAAAATCATTTGCCTTCCACAAAGGTAATTTTTTTTCTGAATAAATTTATTGTCAAAAAACAGTACAAAAAACAACAAATTTATTGTCAAAAAACAATACAAAAAACAATACGGTCGTACAATAAGCTGAAACTGTGTTGAAGCATTCATTTAGATTAAATGTAGGAATATGTATTCCTGTAACTCTCTTTTGATAGAGTTTGCATTAATGTTAGTATTGCGATAAGAAAATATCGGAATTCATAAAATATACAATATTGGGCTTTCAAAATTATTTTACTCAATTATACAAAAATATTGTAGGTAATCATAATTATTATTTATGAAAGCCGGCGAGTAATGTTAGTTGGTGGATAGCGCGCCTGCGTTGCGGGTTCGAGTTGTGGCCCGTCGCAATTTCATCTGGACAATGTAATTACAACATTGCGAGTATTTGACAGCGTTGGTGCGGGTAACTCTTAGCTTTTTGAAAAGAAGATTTTGCACCTAACGACGGTTATTATGCCACAGACATCAACTAATAAATCCATTCGTTGCTTCGAATGCTCCACTACTATTTCCCTTTTCATCCGAGCCCTTCAATATATAATTAGGATTCAAAATCCGTTAAACCTTCCGGGATCTCTAATTTTTACATTATTGGTTTCTTTTCATTTAATTTCTTCCTTTAAACTGGTCATACTCGATAAACCACCCATTTTTTACAAAAAAAAACAACCTATACTTCATCGAATACTTTTATCCAATTTGAGTCTTCATTTCTTCAAACATCACAAGAAGTTCAGGAGCACGTACAAAATTCAATCCTCGTCTAATTGAGATAGTTTAGTCCTTTTAGGTCTTACTATATTCCATGTGTTCAGGATCTACATTAACTAGTTCGTATCCTGTTTCCTCCCATCTCCTCGATAGGAAAGTTCCTCATGGAAACACTAATGTCACGCCGTAGTCACTATTTGTGACGTCACAGCGCTCAAGTCATATTCAAAAAATTGTTTTGTCATTGTATATACTTGGAAGCGTGAAGCTGCTATACGGTCACCGTAATATGGCACAGAATGGTAAAACATATTTTTCGTTTGTGTCTTTGGTTTAATCTCAATCAATATTTATACTTTTTTCCCGTTCTGACAATGATCAAGGCACTATACATAATTGTAGGCATAAAACGTCTGAATTAAATGTTGTTTACCTGATGTTGAGTTGCAGAATTAATGATCATAAGTATGAAAAATAAAGTTCTTGGGAAATTAAGGGGAGCATAAAAGGGTGAAACAATATTGCTCTACGATACTTACAATAATGGTTTGTTCCAATATTATTTACATGCAGTTAAAGAGCCTAATAAAATGTGTTCTTTTATTTATCAATATAAGCGGCGTTGTCCTGATTGACTCAGTGACACGACGTACACGTCGTTCTTTCATGTATCTATTAATCAACGTAGTACAATTACTATTTAAGATACAAAAAAACAGGATATTGCTTTTATATTGTCTTGACTCACCAAGAAAAGGTTTCTTTAAATTCCGATTTGAAAAGGATGAAATGTCAGTTTTCGAATTTTCGCTATTTTCACTCTATCTCACTAACTAATTTCAATGTCACGATTTTTGTATTTCAATTATCCCCAGAATTACTATATTTTCTAGAATAAGAAAGCAAGAAAGAGGAAGGGATTTTGCGAGAGAACTGACGCTGGCGTGTCACTGGAAGTGAGAGTTCATGTCTTCCATAAAAGTATGTTTTGTTGTGATTTGCCAAATGTCAAGTGATACTTAAACTGATGAATGATTATTTAAGCGTGATTAATAGTCATTGGTAGTTTTGTGCTGCCGCGTGAACTTAAACAATCGATTGCAGTGGCACAGTCAGACAATATGCTGTGCTGTACTGGGGTGATACATACTTTCACGCTAGCAAAGCAGGAGAACTAGCTTGTCGATAATAATTTTACTTATGAGTGATGACACATTTGTTTTTCGTAATACAAAACTGGGTGTTGTACACTATACTCAGAATAATCTATAGTTCGATAATAACTTGTACATGTAGATTTACAAACATAATTGCGTTAAATTGAAATTATATATGTATTATAACTCGCAGCTAACTTTTTATCTTATCTAGGAACTTTTGCTGAAATTTTTGAATCCACCTCTGCCTTAGGGCCTTTAATCAGAATTGATGGGATGGTCCCTTGCTTGCTTCCGGAGAGTAATTTAGTTTATTGTCCTCCACGTAGTCACACGCAGTCTGTACTGTTTTTTGACAATAAATTTATTAATTTATTATTATTATCTCTGACATGATTTCAGAGATATCCCAACCTTTTGAGTGAGATTTGTAAGGAACTTTTTCCCCCTCGAGAACTACAAAAGTGTTTCTATGCCGAACAAATAGCACGTTTTCCTTCTATGCTTTTTCTTTTATGTGCGCTCAAGGGGGAAGGGAGCCAGCCTGAATTAATGCTAATAAATTGTTTATTTATTGTATTAAATCGTTGCCAACTACCAGGTGATTACAGTCGTGATTCTACCGCGTAGCTCTGATGACATTGGCATGAAATGGGAGATGGAGACAATTACCTCACTTCTGCAGTGAAGTTGTTAAGACCTTTTCCACGAGGGTTTTTTTCTTTTATTTGTTTCTAGTCGCGTTTACATCCTTTCTTGACATTACGTCATTATCCTGAATACCAAGTTCTCTCATGTGAGTTGTTACTATCTTGCTGTCTTCATCTTCTAACATACTTTCAATCTATGTTTCATTTCCCATATACTCTTTGAAATGTGTATATTTTGTTTCTGTGTTTATTTAACTACTTCTTTTCCAGAACCAAGTCTTCTGTCTTCATTTGAGCTAAATATTGAGCCTTCTTCCTAAAAGAATCGGGCAATTCCGAAATATATATTCTCACGCGCACACATCAGTATCAACGACGGCAAATTTCTTGAGATATGTTTTCATATCCCCGTGCCCTCTCATGCTGGGTCTGGGCGAAACCATTTCTTATGCTTCTCCACGAATCTAATATCATGAATAAAGTCATTTAACAGCTTTCCATTTTTCGATACCTTCCATCTCACCTGCCATGTCATGATCAATTCCTCCGACAAACTTTTCTTCCACCTTTATTTTCCATGAAATTTTCATTTTGCGGTACAAAATAGACAAAATTACTTAATTTCTATTACTTTTTAAATATTTTACGAGGGGGGCTGGCAAAACTTTCGTTTATAATTTGTTTATATTCTAGTCGAAAAATGTGATGGGTATAAAATTCCATAATGTTTCCTCTACGAGATGGTGATTCCTACTTCTCTCTATCGTGAAAGTGGGGGTTGGCGGTAATTAACTCCAATTCTCAAATTTGAATTGTTAATAACTTTTTCTATGAATAAATCAAACTAACCAACATAATCAGTTGTTTTCTTTATATTTGAGATTAAGGAGGTTCGACCCAGCTAGCGACTCTACACATTATTCCACGTGTTTAACTCCAATAGTTTTGCACGTGTAGTATGTATATATGCACTATTAATAATGGTTCTCAGGGATCACGAATGACTCCCGGGCTCCAATTCTCGAGTCGCTAGCCGGGTCGAACCATCTTAATCTCAGAATATAAGGAAAACAACTGATTATGTTGGTTAGTTGCTGGAAAGAAAGATTCAAAGTATTCGTAACAAAAATAACTATTTATTAACATTCTGTAGAATAGAACACAGAAAATATTGCGTATATAACCCACGAAATACAATATGCTTCGAGCATCTTTGCTTGAGTCTCTCCGACAACGGCGTAACAGAGCGGAGACTGCGCGTGGCCGGCAGGTGACGCGATGCAGCAGCCTCTAGCCGTACCAACTCATGACGTCGGGCTGCCGCGTGATATGACGGCGCTCCACCCGTTCCCGCGGTACGGTCTCGTACCGTTCGCCACTGATGATCATCTAAGATCGCCACCGCTCTGGCGATCACTACCGTCGCTCTCGAAGACTGCCCTGCGTCTCTGGCAACTCCCGAGCTTCTCTCTTGCTGTCCCTCCGCGCACAGGCTGCCTCGACCAGTAGAGGGGGGGGGGGGGGACGTCGCACCTGTCTGATAGGGCAGGCCGTTTCACCTGATCAGGCACATGGGCGCGTTCACGATACTTTTCGGAGCACTGGGTTTTATTCACTAATATTTTACACTTGGGGAGGTAATTCTCTCTCTCATTTTTCCTAAAAATCAAAAGTAGGGTGGCGACATTAACTCTAAATAACTTTTTTATAATGAATGAAAATGTTTGGTGCGTTTTCGTGACTGACCAATATTAAAGATGCGAACTTGAAATTTTAACGGGATGTTCATTGATATTGTAAAAGCCCACTAAGTAAGGATTTTTCGAAATTCCTGTATGAAAGGGGCAAATTAGTGTGAAATGTTTTTTTTGGTGTGTGTGGGGCGGTGGAACTTTTGCTATTTACTTTATAGCTTACGAACTGATGAAGGTATCATCCCAGTTTTTTCCCGTGTGTCGGGCTAGAAATATCACATCTTAACAAATTATCAATTGTGATTATGTTTGACGTCTTTAAATTTGTCTGAATGGTCGTGACGATGCCAATGCTGCTTTGAATCTTTCGGCGACTTATAAAGTCAACAAAGGTTAGTGACATTTGCAAAAGAAATAATGTATTAAAATAAACTCATGATAATTGACAAATGTATTCATAAATACCTTGTTTATTCTGTATTAGAATGTGTAGTAAAACAATTACTAGTTTTTCCAAAAGAAGTATACAAATATAGGATTTAGTTTAGGGTACGAGAAAAACAATTTTTCATCAATGTTTGCATAAACAAAATTTACAGTTGAAGAGTACTAAATCCGTCGATAAGCTTCACCGTAAAATCAAGTACTCCACGGTTAATGTACTATTTCCAGAACCTGTGTCTTCAACCGAGCAGAAAGAACAATTTCTACCTAATGATTTCGATGAGGGGCTGATTTCGACGCTGCTTCGACACTACTTTCCGAATAATCTATAGTTCGATAATAATACGAACTTGTAAAATATACTTTTTGTGTTAAATACAAATTTGTTGATATTCTTTTAGTATTATAATACGTAGCTAACTTTTATCTTATCTAAGGAGTTTGCTGAAATTTTGCCTTAGATCCCTTGATACGCAGTTTCTACTACTTTTTTGTCAAATGTTTTTTATTTATTATTATTAAACTGGAACATGATGGATTTGAAGTGACAAACTCTTGAAGATACCGACACCTTTAATGTAACTGACACTTTTTAAAAAGTTTAATAGTTTCTACAAGTCATCAGAATCATCAGAATCTCTCGAACATGGACCTGTTGGTTTTAGAGTACAATTTTGTTCCGACATTTGTCAAAAAACTAGGCAAAGTATCCCTTGAATATAGTCGTTGTACTTTATAACAACTCCAATTTGCGGAGGACTGTTGAAGTTAACGAACACCCAGCGCCATAGCTAGTCATATCGGATAAGCAAGCCAACGACTCCTTGCAGCTCTGCATCCATCCAAGCCAGGCTGCATTTGCAGCAGAAAATTTTACGTGTGATAAAATTAACTAAAATTGATAAAATTAGTACAAAATTTGGAGAAAATGTTATCATTGTTTTTACATCCTTTGGAGAGCGAATTTACATACATGCAACTAAAAAAGTAGCAGAGAGAGAGAGAGAGATGTCCGGAAGCAATGGGTTCTTGACACCTGTATCGGTTGTTGCGACCTCCATCGTCGAGGATCTGCTGGGGTTTGTAGCGGTCGAGTTGGAGAGAGTGGGACATCGAGCACTTCCCATGCAACGAGGCTGCTCACTGTTTACGAACGAACGAGAAAGCAATCGCTTCCTCATGACATAACTGACGGTGCCCTGCTCCGAATGAAAGTTCACATTTCCACTTAACCCTTCAAATAATTATAAATTTACTAAAAAAGGTTATTTACGGTTAACTCCGGTCAAACATGTTGCGTGAAACATTTCTTAGACTGATCACATCGATCATGGAATATTTAGGTTCTGTGAAACACCGGAAGACTCGTATCACTATTGAAGACACGGAGCACTATTGAGAAAATTTCATAATTCATACGATCCTCTCATTCACGAACCGTGTTGTAGTGGTTTGGAGAATTCGCCTTCTATTCGCGTACAGTGGATCAATCCTCGGGTGATCTAAATTGCATTTAGATAATGTGGGTCCGCGGCTGGTCTCTGGATACTCCTGTTTCCCTTGCCTTGAATTCCGCTACAACTATCACGCAATCATCCGCGTTCACGTCCTTCATATATCGCTCGCGTCGGGACCTACGTAAATCACTTACGAAGGGTCCATATTTCCTTTTTCTCTGAAATTTTTAACATTTCTAAAAAAAAATTTAAGTATATTTTAGCGACTGAAAAAGATTGTTGTGTGACCGTTTTACGTTACATTAGTTCTTTTGTTAAACAGCGTTGTGACTGATCAACGTAGAGAAAAAAGTCAGAGTAATGTCGATGCTTTGAGAAATTGATTGCTTTTATTCGGTTGAAGAACCGTTTGGAATTAAAAAAACATTTCACACAAAAGTTACTTCTTTTCCTAAACTAATTAAAAGTCTGCTTTTAAAAAGTAGGGTTTCCATTTAAAATTTTGGATATATATCCCCCGCCCCCGACTCCCATGTATTCTCGAAACGTTACTCATCGCTATTCGATGGAGAAAATTACAGAAAGTAATATCAACTTTCTAGATTTTCAGTAAAATTGTTTTTGTGAGGGGGGACGGATGATATGAGACTAGGGTTCATACTATAGTATCGCTACCGAGAAAGTATTTATACTTCAAGGCTCGACACTCAAATTAATGGTATCGATACTTTTGGCTTTTGCGCCAAACTAAAAACAATAACACTTTTAAGAAATTAAAAAAAATTTCGGTTCACGAGTCAAGTTGGTGGTGGTGGTGGTAGCAGCTCTCTTGGAAGGATGCGCATGAATGAAGGTTTGGTTTCTACATCCATTAACCGCACACATGCTGAAGTTTAATGGCTGAACTACGTCTAAATGCCACTTGCTGCCAAAGCACAATTGCAATTCTCACTTTTGCTTGTAATCCTGTAAGCAACAGCGGCGGCCCCCTCGTCCAAGTGCGATTCGCTTCCGTACGAATCGACGGCGTTAGGCCCCCATTCAGTCCGGAAGTAGTAAGTAGTCATCCAGAAATCTTAGAAAACATGCCACGAAGTGAAGAAACTATGTTGTAGTATATTCAGTTAAGTACAACAATATTTATTCATATCACTGGTGTAACTGATTCCCAATAAGGAAACAAGACACAAAGATATTTTAATACTGTTAGAAATGATTCTTTGCTCGTTACAACTATGTATCGCTCCAACACAAGTAGATACTTTAATTGTAACGATATTAATTATCGGATACCACGTCGATGCTTTATATGTGAAACGGCGCTACTTTGCAACGATACTTTTGTTCCGATACCAAGTACGAAGGGTATCGATCCGTATTATGTAAAATATTTGTTCTTCATTCGTACAGATAATTTTGATGCAATACCAAGTGCATTGAGTATCATTCTTATTCATTAAAATCATTTTCACTTTATCTCTACCGATACATTTTATTCGATACCATATACTTTCATTTTCGGTAGTTTTAAAAAACCCTGACCCCTTTCATTCTTTTTGACACTCGGGTCTTGTTACAAGTACGAGAATCAATCGTTTTTTTAAAAATCATCTTCAATTCATTCGTACAGATACTTTTCGTCCGATACCAAGTACTTTCGGCATTGGTTGTTTTTGAGTAAAATATCTCTTATTTAATTCATTTTCATACTTTTTAACTGATTCTAAGTTATTTTGTTATGTATTTCATTAATTTTATACATCTAATTAGGGCTATGTTTGTTGGGATGCAAGTAATTCATACGCAATATGTAAGTTAGTATATTTAGTAAAGTACTCGATACCTTTAGGTCGATACTTTATGGGTATCTATATTGTCGTGTGGATACCAAGAGAGGACTCTTGAGTCGATATCCGAGGTCCATAGTTTACATCCTATCGGGGACACACTCTATAATTAGAAGATTGTAAAATATGTTTTCTTAGGCGTTTAAACTACTACTAGATTGTTTAATGCACCTAAATCAATATTTTAAACTTATACTAAATCTCTTTCATTTAGAACATTTTAGTAAATGATTAAGAGATGAACGAAGTAGGCCAATGTCATGTTTTATGCTCTTTCCCCTTCCTATCATGTATTGCGAAATCAATGATTGAGTTCTGTGTTTAACGCAAGTAATCGATTTTCTTCAATTGAACCAAAACACCAAAATTGCTAAAAGAATCTCCCTTTCCTCGTACACACAGATACACTCGTCTATTACACTTTGAACTGTCGCGTAACCACAGGGAAACGTAGTTTTGTTTCTGGTGTACTTATACAGTGAATCGATGGCTCTAACGGCGCTGCAGTTTGTTAGCATATATTAAGAATCTTCAAAATACTATGAAAAATGCTGAAAAAGAACACTTCGAATAAAACTAATGGTTATGCTGACAATAAAATTTTAAACGAATGTGAATTTGTTTTGTGGGGCTTTAGGGCTCGTCAACATCGTGGTCATTATAGCCCTTAAAACTTGTACAGGTAGGGAAAATGCAGTTACGCACTAGGGAGAGCCAACATGACTCTCCCCGCGTGTGGGACTCGCCGAATGACTCAACCATACCCATTAAAAACCCTCCTGAATTACAATATATCAAATCATATCTCTAAACATTACATTTATCATTAAAAAGAAGAAGAAAGAGGAAAATGAAAGATACCCTAGCCCCAATGGAACGTGAAATTCGCGCGACAAGCTTTTCGAAAACAGACAATTCAACATAAAATATTAAATCATATTCGGCGATGAAGATAGTAAGTACGTTTATTTTGATTACGATCTACTGATGTGAAAAATGGAGTTACTAGTATTTGAAATTGCATTACCTTAATAAAAACTCTTTAGTGTGACACTTAGTATTCAGAAATGTTCACAGATGCAAATAAGTTTTGTTTCGTTCTCCCTTGGTTTCATTTTTTTGTGGGGCTTTAAGGGCTCGTCAACAACAAGGTCATTAGAGCCCAGGCAGGTGGCGAAAAATTCACTTTCGCACCATAGAGAAGAGCCGCAGGGGCTCCTCCCCGTGTGTGGGACTCGCCGAATATCACGACCATAGCCACTAAAAAAACCCTCCTGAATTTAACAAATACCTAATACAAAAATGAAAGAAAAGAAAAGAGAACAGTAGTCCAATACATTATATCATAAAAAAAGAAAGAAAAATTCTAAAGATTATATTTTCTAATTACAGAAATGAGGGATGAAACGTAAGAAGACAGAAAAGATGAAAAAGGAATGCAAATTTTAAACCCTCCCGAGAACTTGTAGGAGGAGCTGAAAAACATAGGGGTGCAATTCATCACTCATCCATTGAGTCTACGCCACTGCTCCCTCCATCACGTGGCTATCATACTCAGAATTCGTAATGCCTTGTAAGTGCAAATTCCTCGAAGTCAGTACAGATCTCTTCTATTACTCTCAACATTCACGTTCACAAAGATGTTCTTTTAAGTTCAGCTACGAATTGAGGACACATTTTTCACACTTAATTTTCGGTCCCTCAGAAGAAACGTCAGAAATGAAAACAATGAATTCAAATTATTCAGACAAATTATTAATGGGAGTTAGTGCTTGAAATGAAGAAAATGTCCAATTTAATTCCTTCACCATATCTTAAGGGAACCAACTCGGCCACATGTTAACGAATAATATTCACCAAGTTTGCATAGAAATCTGCCCTAAACTTTTCAGTTTCTAACAGAGTCTCGACAGGACGTATCAGAGTGAATACTCTCCGAATTAACAAGGATAAAGACTGGATGCGCGCAGCCTTCAATATTCAGTTTTATTTTTCACTTAATGTCAATTACTGTTGCCATTTCGAACATCAGCCCCTCCCTCTACCATAAATCCTTCCCTATTAGAAGTGCATGTTAACGACCGTAAAGAGAATTCTCATCCATAAGTTGTTTTTCAAATATTTCACAATGCTTATTTATGTTCTCAAACTTATGTGGTTCGTTATGAGGTGATTGTGGCTAAGTTTACCGTGTATTCTATATAATGCTATGAAAATAGGGAAAAAAATCTCGCGCTGATAAAGACTTGTATAAACTGTTATTATTTTGATGCTCCGAAGTGTTCCAAGAATACGAATTGCTTGATGGGTCGTAAAGTTCTCCTTGCTAGATATCAGTGGTATGTGCCAATGAAATCATCGCCATTACATGTCGCTTTTTGCGAGATGTTGGGGGCCACTTGAAGGGAATTCAGCGTACAAATGAGTTTACAAGCACTCCAATGGAATGACTTGACAGCACCCATTCCCCTCTTCTAATAAATTACTGAGGATTTGTGCACCTATTACAATTGAGACCTACAAAATTAGGGTTAGAACGATAGTTTCAATACTGAGGGCTTCGATGTTCGATACTTTGCAACCTTCTAATTGTACTAAAAACTTAACACATGGTTCCAATATACAAAATGCCCAAATATGAATAAGAATTTAGTAACGGTTTACGAAAACATTTTAAATAGTAATCAAAATTAATTAATCTATATTTTTAGTATGAAATCAATGTGGTTGGGACTAATAGTGCACAAACTTATGTCCAAGAAACGAATGTGATAACGTGTGATTTTGGGGGAATTGTACAGGGAGAAAAATGAGTAGTTAATAGATGTAACTTCGTAAATAATAAATAAAACTTCATTTATCGATGCTGTGTGAAACTATTCAAATTGTGCATTTTATTGAATGGCCCGAACCCACCCTCATCCGAACTTCCCTGGCACCAGCAAATTGTGCAGACGCTGATAGTAGAGTGGGCTAAGTAGGTTGCTCACACAATCAGCATCTCTTCAATAAGAATGTTACAATTTTTATCTCATTTTATGATTGATAGGTTACTTATGGCTAGGATAACATTCCAAAAATATACTTGCAAACTCACTAAATCTGAATCAGTGTACTGGCCTTTGAACCAGTAGAATTTAGATCACTGTGAAGCGGTCATCATATATAGGTGGTGTAAAACCAATAATATCTTATGGAGATTTCATGAGTTATTTGAAAAGGTTTGGAAAGTCACCAAATGAAGTGTGTCAATGTCAGCTAGGAAAGAAACATCTGAAATATCTCAAACAGGATGAAATAAATGTACAACAGGAATGGACATTACTTGAAACAAAAAGGGATTACGAGATCTATTTGGAATATAGACAGAAGATCACGGAAATACGCCTTAGAACAAGATAAATCTGCGCATGCTTCCCAGGGACAGAGACGGGAAATGCCACAACGGCAGCAAAACTGCGCTATGCGTAGATAAGTGAACACAAAATAAATGAAAACCTTGTTTTGCACCAGCAATGGATGCAAGGTGATCAGAAAGGTTGAATCTCTCTCTATATATTTTGTTAATAATAATATTAATTGACCTAAGTTGATTTGAAAATTAATGTGCCTCGACTAGCTCTTTCTCAGGGGTCCACTCGTAATTGAGTTCGTATTATTTAATCAAGGGAAAGTACCATACGGGAGTTCCAAAGACAGGAAAACGCTTCATGACAAACTAACTTATTAACTTTAATGAATATAAATCACACATACAATAAAAAGACCCTCATGCTATGCCCCAAAACACACGTAACTTCATGCTAACATAAATACGAAACACACTGATATTACCGCCGAGTTCGACTTCTCTACAACAAATATGAATTTAAACAAATTTTACCTCTTAAACAACATTAAGATAATTTTTCTTTCAATAAACAAAGGAAACACTGAAGTGACAACAACTTTCGCTTATTGAAAGCTCAATTAATTTAAGAGACGGAATTAGGTGGTGTTCTTCCTTGATAAATGGCCCCTCTTCACGAGTCATAAAGTTCAAAGTTCTGGGCCCTTTTTAGCAATAAAAACCGCACTCGTCTTCTCGCCATAGCGCATGACGATAAGTGTTGGATGCCACCAACAGTCGTGAAAATACCTCACCCAGATGACAAATCAAGCATTGCAGTGGTGAATGGAGGGTGCGTTGACCTCACGGGAAGCCGGCCTGGCTCCGATGTTAGAGCGATCCATGGTTGGTGACGTCACGTCTCGAAGGCTCGATCGGTGGTGAATGTCTCCCTCAAGCTACGCGGCCTGGGTACCCTCAGACGTAGCGCGGACCCGAATCATCATTTTCCAGCTGCTAGTGACGGCGTCTCGGAAGAGCCCACCGATTGGACAGATTCTCCACACGAATTTGCGCCCCGTTTATCAAATTTAGAATCTGATTTCTAAACCATCAGACAACATTGACAAAAATATTTAACAGCCTCGGCTCACGAAACATCTCCGTCTCGTTTAAAAAACTTTAGAAGTGCACGGAGTGCTCAGAATGGACCAGTGCTCTCGAAAAATATCTAAAATGCCGTGTTCTCGTTGAAAAAAATCTCAAAGTGCCGAAGTGCTCAGAATGCTCAGAATCGTCTCGAAAAATATCTAACAATGTTCTGCTCACGAAAAAATCTCGAAGTGTTGTTTCAAAAAATCTCTAGAAGTCCCGCTCACGAAATATCTCCGTCTCGTTTCAAAAAACCTCTCGCTGTGTGTCCTGAAGGAGGATTTTCCGTTCCTTAAGTGGGTTTTCTCCCCCCTACGCGCTTTCTTTCCTTCCAAACTTTTCAAATTTTGAATTAACACGTGATCGCTGCTTCCAATGACATAAATATTCCCCCTCCCGTTCCGATTGGAGATTTTTGAGTGTATTTTGTTACTCGTTGCGCCAATCCTTGGTTGTATATTTCGAACGTTACTCAACCGCTGTTTTGAAACTGTCTTTTAAACAATACGTATCTTGTTTATTTTGTGCCGGTGCGTCACTTCAACTCTCCCTAGTCGTACGACCGTTTGGGGTTTCTACCCACACCCCGGCTTGCTTGCGATTTCTATACACTCACAAAACCTTTTTCCGACAGGTCCTAGCTTGCTGCAGCGTGGGTTACTCTGCCCTTCGAATTGTGTGTCTCTTTTGTCGGCGAACTGCGCGCTATTTTCCACGCCCGCACTTCTCAACTTGTTTATGCAGTTGCGATTTAATTATGCTATTTAGAAAAATAAATATGATAATAATCGTGGACGAAAGTTAATGAATAATCATATGTATAATTTATATGGAAATCAATTCACATTATGTATTACACACTAATAACCTAGCACATTACATCAGCAATAATAATTTACTTGTTGATTGATGTACAAATGCATTAAATTTAATTTTTGTATAAATCATTCATAATGAAAAGTACCATTACAATGCCAAATGCTCCAATTGCGAAATGTTACGGAGATTTCTCGTAAGGGGCAGTTGAAAAACGCGGTTGGTAAATATTATCCATGTATTATCTGTTGATGAACAAGTAGCGCCACATTTACAAAAAATCATTCCTATTTGTCACATTTGACACTTAAGGAACTGAAATAAGGACAATTGTTTTGTAATTTACAACTTACCAATTCTTATTTAGTACTACTAATTTTTAAATAAATGAACCAGCAAAAATTTATTAGGTATTATAAAATAGGAAAAACAACCTTACGTTAAAATATAATACGAGTACTGGGTTCAAAACAAGATATTTTTATCTAAACAACAATATATTCGTATTTTAGAAGAATTCTTTTTCACGGTGGTTATGATATTAGAGACATATTCTACATCTGCTGAATGATAAACAAAATTTGTCAGTATTCAATGCTGTTAGTACGCACGTGAAGTCTTTACGCGTTGGGAGATAGAATACGCGAGGAGTAAGGATCTGTCGAGTGGAGGTGACGTTGCCTCTGGAGCCTGAATTTTCAAAATGGCGCGGGACGAATGGCACAAAATGGCGGCCGGCACCAATGAGAAGTGTCAACTTGTCAGCAGACTCGTCGGCGTTTCCCTACTTATAGGTACCCTAGAAGTCAACTCTCTATAGTGCTCTCTACTAGCGAGATAGAGAACTACTACTGCCTTCCAGATGCGTGGCTATAGCAAATGGTCTTTTTGAAAAACATTTATATTGACGAGTCAAGTTCATTTCGCGTATTTGAGTGAAGGTATATTGTTAACTTTGATTCGCGCATACGAGTGCTTTGAAAAAATGAATTTTTTTTCTTCTTAATTTATAGTCTACGCGTTAATCGAGCCAGCGAACTTGTATCTTCAAGTACAGAATGTTGACCGGTACGCTGCGGAGTAAGGTGAAAACCGTGAAAAACTACATTATTTAGGTACAGTGGTGTTTCGTTCTAAAAATGTATTTTCAAGTTATAAGCGGAAAACTAGAGAAAGAGCATTTTAGAAAATCTTAGTAATTTATTTTTGTTTGAGTTTATTGTTGAAATCTGAACCTACAGCTTCGTTCTTTCCCCTCCTTTCTTATTTTCCTGGCAATTTTGTAAATTAAAAATTATCGAGCTGCTGTTAAAAAGAATAAATTTTATTTGAACATGAATGAATTCTTTATAATATTAGAGAAACGTCTGATATATTTTATACAAAATTGCTGACAACAATAAAATTTAAAACATACTAGGATATTTTCTCTCTACCAAACATACAGTGACTGGATTTGGAAAATTCAGAGAATTGCTTGAGAATTCTAGTACTCAAAGTTTTCAAAAATCAGTGGTGTTGAACTTTTTATAAAACTTGTTCGCGACCGAATATTTTATGTGTCGACCTCCGAAAACGTGAGCAATGGCGCTCTGTAGTCAACACCCGCACATACATTACTAACAACAGAAATTCAACAATAAAAGAGCAATTCATGAGAAAACACCCTAATTGTGAAAATAAAAGAACTTTCGAAAAAAATATTTTGACGAAAAATGGAAGTTAAATCTAAGCTTTCTTGGGGACTACCACATTTATTTCTGACATTCAGACGAATTACGAAATCTGTTACAAAGATCGGCCTTATTGTTTCATTCGTATCACAAACTGCATAAAAAGCACATTTTATGATTTAGAGGGAAATAAATATTACGTCAGAAATAAAACCGGATTCAAAGAGGTCTCCAAAGCCTGAGTTCTTGGTTCAAAAACCAGAAGTGCCGAACGTAGGTGCACTGTCGAGAACTAACGCATTTACTCTAGCACGAAAAACGAAATAATTGTTTTCCTTTCAATCACATGTTTCATGAAAGCACCAAGAAAATTAAAATTGGAATCCTATGCACTTTGTTCTCGGAATCAGGAGCTCCCAAAACTGATATATTCGTCAGTTTCGCGACCGAATATTTTTCACGATTACAATACTTTTTATATACTATGGTAACAGAAGCTTAAAGCTCAGTAATGTCATAAATACGTCGTGTTTGGGTTCATTTTTTTGAAATTATGTGTAGAATTCAAAAAATTTAAGATGGGAATAAAAATATTTAATTAATAGCACTTTAAACAACTCTCCAGTAAGTGACTCATGAAATCCATTGGCCGCCGGTCGGTCGGTTGGCAGGAGGGTGCGCGGCGGGCGTCAAGCCATTAGAGCAGGTAAAAAGTGTCGAGTTACCCAAAAGTGTTAATCCCTTGCCCGACTTTGACCATCAGGAATTGTCGAGTTTAAGAACTTCGAAACCCTAGCCCCATCGAAAGTGCGCGAGTGTAAGCTTATCAAGAAACAGTGAATGAACAGCAAGAGGTATAAGACCTGGGGAATCATTTCCCTAAGGGACCTAGTGTTTGTGCGAGGCCGTGTGAACTTGCTGAGTGAACGTGCCTCAATGAGCCATGCGTTGGTGCAGCGTCCTGACACAGCTGCGTTTGCGTGTGTGTGTGGGGGGGAGCAGCGAGAATGCGCTCCAGTCAGCAGCTTCTACTGCACCTGCGTTGCGTCACTGTTTATCGCTTTGTGTCATCGAGGTGCACTGTCTGAGTCTACTTCAGGGAGATTGGTTCTACGGAAGCTTCTTTCCGAGGGTTGGGGACTATTCAAGACCTCGTCTAAAATTTCTCGCATCTTTAACAAGAACATGAAATGATTATTTAATTATTTGTTTGATTATATAAAAATTGACTTTTTTTTCTTTATTCATTCGGACTGGGATTACGCGATATGAAAAATATTTATTACTATGACTTTTCCCATTTTATGGGACCATTTTCTAAGGTGTATTTTTATGTAGTTAACTCTATAACTGAATGTTTAGATTCCGGTGGAGAGAGGAGGCCAGTGTAATGAGAGCTGCCAATGATTGACAATAAATCATGATATCTAATAAAAATGAGCAGTCAATTAGATGAAGTGAGAAAAACGTGTATTGTTTGAAAAATTATCGTAAACAAAACTAAGTGAAATAAAAAATTGAGTTAATTAGTGCACTTCATTATTTAATTAATGCAAAAATATGCGGTTATTCTCTTGATAAATATAAATGAATGTTGGTATTAAATGAATGTCAGGAAATCATAACAAATCTGCCATTTGATGAATCTTTATCAAACTTGGTGAAACCGACAAGACCGTACTATCTGTGTATGGGCTCTAATGACCTCGATGTTGACGAGCCTAAAGTCCCCCCCCCCAAAAAAAACAACGTACTATCTGTGAAAACTTGACAAGTCATTGGAATGGAAAATTCCGCGCTAATGTGAACGCCCTACGCTCAGCACATGCACAGGAAGATCGTTACAAGGAAAGTCACCTGGAATGGCAAATGTATTACAATACTGCATTGTAACATCTACGCAATAATGGAATGTTCCTTATTTATTTCTTTGTCCCTGACTCAGACAGAGTAAGTAACGGCATACCACACAAAAAATCGCCTTAGGGGAGTTCCGTGGATTTTTTTATACTCAATCGCTTCGAACGTTTTTGGGCTTAAATTCAAGGTCTGACTTTGCTCAGGTAATTTTATATTTTGCCCTCTCTTAGTTTTTTAACAGTTATCAATGAAAATATTTTGTAAATTATGGACTTTCTGGTTAAGCGTACATCCTTTTAATATGATCAGGGAATAATGAAACTGTTTTATCGATGTGTTTGGACCTCTCCGACTTTGCTCACCCACTACTTTTGAGTGTAATGGCTTATTTTGGCAATAAAATTTTAAACAAACAGAAACATTGTTTATATCGGCATTTGTTACTAATCCGGCAGAGAATAAGCGCGTGATTTGAATTTGCCATGGTACCGACACAACGTGAACAAGCTCATATACTCTGCCGGCATAAGAGGTGCTATTCTCGGCTGAAATGCGGCGACGAACGTATATGGCCTCAACATACATACTTTATGCATACATGTGTCATTCTATACACAGTATCTGAGAAAGATACCACTCACGAATATATGAAAAACTATGGAAATGTTGCAGATGGGTTATTGAATTGTGAAAATAGCTTAGAAGGGCAAAATAATCTTTAAATACATATTATTATTTTGTTTGGATAATGTAATAGAATTTGTCCGTGCACGCACAGATTGGTAGTACCACGACTAGAAGAGAATGAGAGAAAAATTATTGAAAATTGTTCTTCAATAAACACGTATTTGACATGCACTAATTTATCAATGCAATGAAACGTGAAAAATGCTTCTTATGTTTTGCATTGTACGTGCACTTGAAAGTACATACTCATTTCATCACCACTATAAATCATCAATCAGTGCCGTCGCGAGGGTGGGTGAGTCCAGGCACTGTGGCAAGGGGGGCGTCTTGGCTTAAAAAATAAGTTGAAAATGAAAAACTAAAATAAATTTAAGTTTTCGGTCAAAATGATATTTTATCAGTATTAGCATTAAGTGAAGGGAGGTAAAATCTATTCCAAGGAAATGAATCAGGTTTAATATTGGCATTATTCTATGGTGCCATTTAAATTGATTGTTCCGTTTAGTATTTGAGGACAAGTGTATAAAACGAATTTATTTTGTATTGTGAAATTAGTTGTTCTTTAAAAAGATTGTATTTATTTTATACAGCTCGCTGTTAACCTTATAACGCAATGAATGTTTTAAGATCTCGTTAAATGCTGGACCTGGAAAATCTTTTGACGTAGTGACGTCCTGTCAGTGAGGATTATCTTGACAGCATTGTATAAAAAGTCAATATTATTCACTATTAAGAAAAAATCAGGTAATTCCTATATACGTTGTAAGGGATCTTAAGAAAACTAACAGCAAAGATTTGTTTACTAATCTTTGCGAGACGTGGATATTTTTATCCTATCGATTTATGACTATGACAGATATGAACATACAACTTGATAAACCCAAATGATAGATCTTAAGGTGATAAGGTGGAGAAGGTATGTGATATTTATCGGTCAGATGAAAATGGCACCGAACCGGTAATAGTGTGCCGTCTGGTTTACTTATGTCGTGTATGCGGATGATTCTCAGGTCTTCCGGGGTTAGTTCTACATGGAAGTGCTATACATTTGTGGAAGGCGAACGGGTGGTGTAGTGGTTAACACCCCAGCGATCAAAGTTGGAGTCCCGGGTTCAATTCACGTATCGTCGCCATTTTTACCACCGAAAGTAATTACTTACTATTAACAAGTTTGTTAATACATGTAGTGCTGTGTTTATAAATACTATATTTGTTTTCATTTTTAAATAAATTAAATACTCAAAAAATGTACTATTTGATAAAGTAACAATTATTTTTAATTTTCTCGCAACATTGATGCTGTTTCTTGTCAGAAGTGATACTTACTAAACACCTAAGCAAATGGTACGAACGAATATTAAATTTTTACCCAAAGAATCATTATATGTTTTCGCCTCGTAAACGGAAATGACACATTATTGATTTATTTGTACGATTATGACCTTACTTGGTCGCCAACTCCTTACTACTAAATAAAAGGAAAACATCAAAATACCCCGACGTGAGGGGGAGGCGGCGAACGCTGGCAACTGGGATCCGTCTCCCTCCAGCAGCGGCGATTAGGGACAAAACATGCTCACAATTTTAATTTACATGACATTGTCTTCATATTTCCACTAAGTATACTTTAAATAATGAAATGAATCGAAGAAAAGACAACTGGTGATTACCACATCAAGGATGATGTAATTGTTTTATAATTCCCGGTTTTAGGCGTGAAAATACATTTTTCCTTTCCCGAAAGAAGTAGGGGGCGGATGCGCCACATAGTGTTGGACGCCGCGCCGCGCAACACGGTCGGGATAATTCCACACAACTGTAGGCACCGCGCGGAGCTGTCAAATGCTGCATTCAACCCGCGATTTTGTTCCGTCCTTTCTTCCTCTAAAATGTTTTATTTGATAGAAATTAAGTAATGAAATGAAATAATACTGTTGTGGATTTAAGTTTGTATGTATCTAAACAACTACATTTGTTTCATTCTATCACTGCATTTTAAGCACAATTAGATCGTTTACTCTACGTTTGATAACAGTGATTCAACGTAACAATACAAATTGTAAAATGATATTTATAAATTCGATGTTACAATATTTGGAATACAGAATTCTGGAATAAATATTCTTTTTGATTCATTTCCAAACATGTCGAAAAATTCTAAAGGAAGTTCTTACATATTTAATCAAAGGGTACATTCCAAAACTGTAATAAAACTCGAAATACTTTATTGTTTACGTTTATTTCTAAACGTCCAAGAGTATTATAGCCAATCATTTACTTAAGCAAATACAGAGAAATAGAATAGTCAATTTTCGCAATCTAATCTTAATCTCTTCTTCATTTATGATCTACTCATTCATGAGATTTCCCGCTAAGAGAAATAGGAATTCTACCGAACTGATACCAGAGTCTCCAGTTTCTTCCTGACAAATTTCTAGTCAAAATATCTGACTAGTTAATGTAATTTCTCGTAACATTAACTATTAGGGAATTATTTACACGATATTTCGTACGTAAAAAAACATCAAATCATATATACGATCTTAATAATTCAGCCTGCGTATGTTTGTGTTCGCAAAACTCGAAAAGTAGTCGGTCGATTGACATGAAATTTTGACACAACGTTGCATTCAAATACGTGCGTGTCTTTATGATATATCACACCTGTGAATACTATATATATATATATATATATATATATATATATATATATATATATATATATATATATATACANTCTACAAAAGTTGATACACAGATCACTGACTATATGAAAACAAGCACTGTAGGGGAAAGACATCCCTTGCACTCCTAGAGAGGGGATGAGAAGGGGATGACATATAAAAGTAATGGAAAAATTCGATATTAGATTACCATACTTTTCGGTGCCGTTGAGATGGATAAAAGTGTCCCTAGTGCTTTGTAAACCATCGGTTCACATTGCAGATAAAATATCCCTAGCATCCCCGAGATAGGGGAGGGTAAGAAGGACAAGTAAACTTAAAAAACGACCTATATTAGTGTTGAATAAATCATTTTTGGGACCGCTGAAGTACACACTCTCATTGCCAGATAAGTACAAGATCACCCCGCATAAGGAATAAACACCCTTTGTTTTAAGGGTGAGAAAGAGTGAAATGTGAAAATAATCGAAAGTGACCGATATTAATGTTGAGATCGTAGTTTTCGGGACCGCTGAAATTAGTTGTGACATTCTCGAAGACGTCAAAGTTCACAATCAGTCCGTGTAAGCTCCAGCGCCCCAAGGGATGGTGATACCATGAAAAAAAATCAAATACGACATACCAGTGACGAGTCCGTAATTTTCGTCGTCGCTGAGTTGATAGTGAAATCTCGACACTTAAGTCTGAAGTCAGCCCTCTTGAAACAAACACACCACTAGCACCCCTTGGATGGGGTGTGGGCTGTAAATGGGTTTATACACAAAAAGAATTGAAAACGTTTTTGAAATATAAAAAGAAAATTGCATCGGATCCATAGTATTAGAGTTGATAAGATTTTAAAGCTACTAATGCCGTTAATTTTAAGTTGAGATCACATAGTGGCACGGTATCCATAGAGCTGGGGTTGGAAAGCGAGATGTAAAAATAACGTAAAAAGACCGATATTAGGGTCGAATCCATGGTTTTTGAGATGAATAATGGTTTATCCAATGACATTATGTTACATTATGTTTATTATGCACAACACCTCTAAAGGTGAAAGCTGGGAAGAGCGTGACACGAAAAATTATCGATAGTGTCAGGTAAGAAAGGATTTTACGAAAATTCGCCCCTAAGGGGGTGAAATGGGTGTTTTGTAAACCTTTTCCTCTATTACATCTGTGAAAATGAGGAATTATTACACACGAATACTATCTAACCTCCACCATTAATGTATAACGTTTTCACTGGTTATCAATTGGAGAAAGAATAAAGTTACAGACATGTTACAATATTCACGCGAGCAAAACCGCGGGTACTCAACTAGTAATACATAATTTTAGATTTTCTGTCAGTTTCATATGGTTTTCTTTTGATCCATTTGCTCATGAATTCCTTTGATTTGTTTCCTCCCGTTCCACGGTTGTACATTTGCTGGATAGTGTATTTATATTGTTTTCCTAATTAACCTTGAACGACGTACTTTTTCGGTTTCTACGAGATAAAAGAAAAGAAAATTACTCTATGGGAACACAGTTTTGTTATGTAACCATTTGTTGGCACTAATGACATTTCTTATAAAATGCAAAGCATCATCCCTTACATACTCTCGTTAGATATTTGCACCATCTGCGGCACAATTTCTAGTTTCCTCTCAGGCCAATTTTCCTTTCACGAAAATCTCAGTCTGCGTAAGAATAGAATACGAACGGGTAAGGTTGTTTAGTTATCCAAGTAATTCGTTTTTGGAAGTTAATGAGCTTTTGGTCGTGGACCGGAGACTACAAATGTAAATTTATTTGTTTTAACTAGTACATTGCACTTTCCTTTCGATAACAATTATAACATCGGTTTTATTCCATTTCCCAAAGATATTCCGAACAACGTTGAGTTCTCCGTAAGCAGTTTTGTCTCGATTCGGTCAAACTTTTACAAGAGAAAATACTTAATTTGATATTTCCTTTTTTAGACCGATTTGACCTTTTGTCTTTGTGTATAGTAATTTTCATTCAAGAATAATTCTTAGGTTTCAAAATCACCATTTGTCCGTCATATTTCGTTGCAGTCTCAAATGTTTCTCGAAGTGTCATTTTCGATGTTATGTCACTCTACTACCAGAAGGACGAACTACAGTCAGTTACCTTCGAGTGTAGCTTTGAGAGTATATAACAATTGCCAGAAATTAATTTTCGTCAAACGACTGACTTCCTTTTTTGTTGTTGTTGGTTTTCACTACCTATCCACCAAACATTACTTCACTTCCAGTAACCAAAAATATAGTTTTCATGTATTGATATAAGAAAAATGGTAAGTAATTTGAAAGCCATGCTTAATGCAATGTTTTCGCTTAGTAGTAGTCTCTGTTGAGTTGGAGTATTTAATTATCATGATGTGCTGTGACCCACTAATTATAATCCTATGTTATACTAGCTAAGAACATTGATGGAAACTGACATTCTATGCGAGTATGAACGTTCAATTTGATTTAGGCCGTCTTTCACCACTCTTCCATTATCTGCCAGCTACTTGCTGAGAGGATAACTAACAGAATTTCCACTGACCGATCTTGCGCTTTTCACCACTCGTATCCATCAGGTAGGGCAACTCCCTGTAGTAAACCGTTCGACGTAACCATATTTGCGAGAATGAACTACGAAGCGCGTACGAAAGATGAGGACGTAATAAGGGACAGTGACACGGTTCGTTTACAAAACACCAGATGCTGCCAGCAAAATGTTCTAACGCGAACTTGTGTATCGTCGAGGAGTGATACAAAAATGGAGTAAACATTAAGTGATTAATAATAAAAAAGACAATTTCCAAAATCGCAGTATCAAAACATCAAACATTACTGTCAATTAATATTTTTTCGTCCACATTGTACACCTCGTAGAAACATTTCATAAGCTTTAGCTTCTTGGGTTTTTATTTCCGTCCCATTTTGTTATGATATGAGTTATGTTATACTTATTTTCAAGATGACTTAGAGTAACATCTTCGTTTTTGTCTTTTTCAAAGAATAAGGAAATTAATGAAATATGGAAAAGAAACTATTTACCCTTAAAATTATACAGTTCCTTTTAAAAATAAGGTCATTGGCCATCACGGCGTTCGTATTTGAAGTTCAGTCGCCCCGATAATGCTTATCTGCTTACATATCGACCTCTCCGCTACCTAAGAGATCTAATGACATTGATGTTGGCGAGTCCTAAAGCCCCAAGAAAACAAATTTCCGCTACGGAGCTGTCCAACGGATAGAGACGATGTATCAGGCAGTTTATCCGAATAGAGCTATCCGACCGGTAAAAATGCTGGTGAAAGGTGTTTTTGAAAGACTAATTTATTTACCTGGATTATATGGCCGATACTTTCCTCAATCTGCTAGTTTTAGGCAAGTTTCATTTTATTTCATATTTAGCATTAAACAATGTAAACAGGACGTCAGATCAGTTATGAATAGTATACATGTAACCGCTAAAGCTCGAAAACCGTTAATCTGCAGATTAACTGATTTGCTCCGTTAATGTGGGGAATCAAGAGTTTTCCGCATTTTACCTCGGTAATGTGCACATTAACGTCTTCCGTATCGTTTAAGTTCAAAAGTTTGTTTCTCGCGTTTCCTTTCTTTACTTCTCCCCCTCTCCCTGGTTTCGCCAGCGTCTTGTCGCCGATTGTTATTTCTCATAATTCGCGTCGGCTGCCAGTGCGTAGCATAGCTAATTCTGTTTGTGCCTGTCAGCGCGTGAAGTTGTGTCGGGATTCGTCGCGTATCGCTCCGAGTAAGCGAGCGAGCACCGAATTGCTGAGCAAAACGAAGAAAAGATTCTTCGCGTACCTCTTTTTCCAACATTCAAAACATAATAGTGTTTCAATGACAAAACGAAAGTGTGAATCCATAATTGAAGATGTAAAGCGAATAAAGTGTTCAAGCAGAAAGAATCATCTCGACATTATCGAATAATTCAAAGGTACAAGTCTATGAAAAACTTATTGAGCCGTTGTGAGATGCGTGAGAAAATGTGAAAAAGTTTGTCGTTGCCGAAGCAATGTTTGACATATTGCATTCTACTCATTTGACAATTGGCCACGGTGGAAGAGACAGAATGAGCAAGCAATGAACTATACTTTATAAAAACATATCCAAGCCCAAATAAAAATATTTTTCTCCTTTTTGGCGCTCCAAGTATTTTGCATTCTGATAATGGATGCGAATTTTGTAATAATATCTCTAGAATGTGTAACACAGTTGTGGCCAGAAATGAAAATGGTTAATGGCAAACCTAGGCACAGCCAAAGTCAAGTGAGTGTAGAACGAGCATATCAAGACATTGAAAACATGCTGTCTACTTGGATGGCTGATAACCAAACTAACAAGTGGACTGAGGGCGTACGATTTGTTCAATTCATGAAGAACAGTGCACATCATTCTGCAATTAAAATAAGTCCATACGAAGCCATGTTCGGTTGTCCCGCAAAAGTGTGATTGCCTTCTTCTATTATACCACAAAGTGTATTACATTCGAAAAATACTGAAGAAAACCTTGAAAAATTAGAAGATTCACAAGATACTGTGAATATGGGATCGCAGGCAAATCTTACTCAAGAGGACATTCCGTTATCGCCTGTTTCTACAGAATCACCCATAGAAATACAAGAATTTATCGATAGTAATCTTAAACTGTATTCTACACCGTTGATTGAAGATAATTATGAAGAATATTAAGTTAACCCTGAATATGTAATTCTGCATGTTGAAGAAGTTTCACTGAGTTACTCTCAACTTCAGCAGAATCGCCATCTCAGTTTCGTACAGAGCCTAAAAGAGGACTATACAAGACAAGGTCCGTACTGTTCAGGTGCTCACAAGTGTAAATCGTGTGATATATTTGTTCACGTAATATGCGGTGAAACAGCTCCCAAAGAGAACGGGTATGGTAAGAATGTATTGTGCAACATCTGTAAAAATAATATGGATCAGAAAATACAGTGTGATGAAGCCAAGAAAATGTTAGCAGTTTCTAATGCAAAGCACTCAAATGTCGATGAAGGTGTCACTTTGAGAAGTAAAGAACCCGACGTAGAGAGAGCGCTCGATTTTAGCTGTGGTTCTTACTAAAACAGAGGATGACTTTTGTAAACTTGGTACTAAAACGGGTATTTTAAAACAACTGTATGCAAAATCTTAATACAGTGTTTGAAAAGAGATTTTTAACGAAAGATGTCTCTGTTGATGCAAAAACCAATTACTATGTAATTCAGTGTCACCAGTCTTAAGATTGCGCTAATAAGTAAGCATAATTCTATCGTATGTTTTGCAAATTCATTTCCTTAATTGTAACTCGTTTGATTCTTCGTATTTTAGTTTTTTAATTTATTCTATCAACTAATTTGTTGATTGTATTTACATGATTCTTTAGATTTCGAAAAAAATCGAAAAAAACGTTGCTGTTGTTCCAGCAAAGATCTTATTTTCACTTTAACGAGTGCCTAGTAGTAATGTGCAGATTATAAAGGTAATTTGCAGATGACCTAGTAAATTTGAGAAATGAAACAATTTTCGGTAATTTAATGGATCACACTAGTTAATCACCCCATTACCTAGGTAATGTGCAGATTAACGGATATCTACACTTCAGCGGTAACAATTCGATGTTTGTTCTTCGTCTTTTTCTTCTTCTTCCTCTTCTGTTTCTTCTTGTGGGTGTAATGTGCAATGGATAAGACAGTTTTTCGGGAGTTCTTCGTTAGGGACAACGAACGATCTACCGTTTCTGCTATACTTCACGAACTAATTGTGGTATTAGCGAGTAAAAATTGTTAAATATTTTAACCATCTTGGATTTGCGCTATTTCAATTAAAAATGGGTGAAAGGGAATGTGGTTTAACGACTGATTTACACATAAGATATAATGAAGAATCTGTGTATTAGTGTAGTGTCTGTGTCCCATTCCTTCATTTTCTGCAGATCCGTGGGCCTACATATTCTGTGAATTGTGTGAACTCTTTATCTCATTTCTGGTATTTTAAGGTGTTACTGTAATTTTTGTCAGTAGTTGCTTGATGGGGGGTCGAAGCATTTATTTGAAAATAATACCGTTTAATTTAATATTTGAATTTTGACGAGATGTTGCTTATATGCGGACGAAGAATACATTTATCGACATTCCCGTTTTCAAGGGATGAATTAGAGCGGAATGCGATTTTTCTCATTTTCTCTAAATATCACGAACTAATTGAGGTATCTTCAGGATTGTTAATAATTAGCAATGTTTTTTTGCGTTTTGATCTTGAAGAAATAAAAACTCGTATATATAATATGCCAACGTTCCGGCCTTCTCTATTTTTTATCCTTGATGAGGGCTCGTGGAATCTCCCGTGTCTTCCTCACACTTCCTTGTCGCATGCCATCACCCTGGCGTCGCTCCAGATACAGTCGTTGTAAATAGGAGTTTTTCTTTTTTCAACATCATAGCGAAAAAAAAACTTTACTAATTATTATTATTGAAAATCAGGTTAATAGTTGTATGTAAACCTGCCGTTTCTGCCGACACTAAGTTGTGATTCAGTTATAATTAAAACTCCCAAGCGAAGCCAAGAAGCGTCGGCTCGAGCAGATCGAATGAATCAAATAGAAACACGTTTTGTTTCGTCGCATTCTCTTCCCCAAATATATTCTGCAAATTTCTTGAAATTGTCCGAGCTGCTCCCGAGAAAATTTTCAGGGCTTATATTACTTGTCTTTTACATTTGAGCGAGCAGTAACTTGTACCTTTATATTTAAATTTCTCAACAATATTTTCATTATTGAATGTTTATTTTTATGGAATCGCAATTTACATGATTGGACCTGATTTGTGTTCGTTCTTCCAATGCGTCAGCTTGGTTCACATATCCATTTTGTCAACGTAATCTGCAGAAATATCTGTGCATTACAATGGTCCGCACATGGGAAAAAATTCTTTCACGAGAGAAAATATCTACTAACAGTTTATAACTTATTTAAATTGTTTTAGAGGTTTGGAGGTTACATTAAACCTACCTTGCCAGATCCACCTTTCGTTTTGACGTGTCAGCAACTGTGTGGTTGAGTTACGGAACTGTATTTTGTTTGCAGACATATTCAGGGTTTCACAATAATAACACATGTAATCCTTCACCATGCATGTTCTCACTCTATATTTGGGCTAGAATTGTCTTCGTGAGTCTCGTTATGTTATTTGGGAAGGAAATGATTTCGTCCTAAGACGTTACAATTCTCGTAGTTCAGTCATTAGGTATCAAGAAATAGAGAATATGAATACATTATTGTTATTATTATTATTGTTTATATCCCCAAGATACGATCCACTATGTCTGACAAAAAATCACTCGGAGAGCTGAAGTAAATGTTAAGTTTATTGCAATAATAATTTTTTTTCGTCTTTTCGGAACTTTGTTGAAGTAGAAAAGTTGAAATTCGTAATCAGCACCCAAAAAAACATTCAGAAGAGAAAATTCCGAAATTTTCCAAAACATTCAACGTACGCGCTGGAGTATAAATTCAACACTTCGTTCTAACGGGTGAACTATTGTCGTAAGCCAGTATTACACATGAACGTTTTTGTAACCTGGTTAGAGTTATGAAGAAAAAGATTTAAGATGAAAGAGTTGGCTCAATATATCTGTTCAAATTCAATAACACATGTTTTAATACATGTATTCAATGTTACAATAATACCCCAGATTTTCGCAAAAAATACATAAATAAATAGATAAGGTAATGAGAAATACTATGTGGTACACGTGCAAGATTGAAGGTTGGTATACAGGAAATATAGTCCAGAGACATCAATTAATTATGACATGTTGAATGAAAATGGGAGACGGGACCGAGATTCAAACTCGGAACCTTGAACGCGCTCATGCGCTTACCAACTGCGCCACTCCCCCTTTTTTTTCTTTTGAGCTTTACGGCTCATGTCGACATCAAAGGGCATCGGAGCCCGAAAAACTTGTACAGGTAGGGAAAATGCAGTTACGCACTAGGGAGAGCCAACATGACTCGCCGATTGACTCAACCATATCCACTAAAAACCCTCCTGATCTACAACACACCAAAACGTATCTCACAACATACATCAAATGGAGGGGAGGCTAAAATGAGGGGCGACAAAAAATGAGAGGAATGAGGAAAATGAAAGATACCCTAGTTTTAATAGCGTCGGGATCGAAAAGAACAAGAGGTGACCAAGGGAGGTCAGGAAAGAGAATGCGCCACCCCGTTCGCCCTCGACTTGGTCTACCATTGACATTTGTAAAAATTAGTTTCTTGTCCTCCATGTAGTCATACGCAGTTTGTAACTGCTTTTTGACAATAAAGTTTGATTTATGACATTCAATTTGCGGACCACGCACCTCCGAGGTGGTCTAGAATCCTCATATTAGGTGATTCCCTTAGGAAGTACTTGATTCTGGGCCGGTATTATCTAATTCTGGAATTCACAAACATTCAAAAATCTCTTAAATATGTACAATAATCCATACTTTCATACTATACATCTGTACACTACCCCTGACAACATTAGTTCGGCGCCCTATCAGGGTGGCCAGAGACAAGAAAGTCTGGAAAACCATAAAAAAATAAGGGAAATTTTTGGGGCAGGGAGAAGTCGGGGAAATTTATACGAAGTAAGGGAAATAACAAAATTGTATTGAGTTTTTGTCAACTAAATAATATCGAAATTACGATAAGTACGAAATATCGTATCGTGTTGCGCATTGCTAAGATTCTCCCATTTTCACTCAACAACACAATTTACTTAATTTGGAATTAAGACTGTCAACGTGACAATTCCATTTGAAATTGTCTTGTATATGGAGACCTAAGAATTTTGTATTCGTAACAGTTTTTAATTGTGTTCCGTTTAAAGAAAGAGAAACCTGGGGTAAAGATTTTGTGACACTATTATGAAATGAAATAAACACTGTTTTGTCACTATTTATAATGAGACGATTTGGATGGAACCAAGCCGAAAGTTTAGACAAAACTTTTTGAGCGTAAGCGTGTTTATATAGTAAATTAGTGTCATCAGCGAAGAGAAACATTTTCCAATCTGATGAGGAAGACAAGTCGTTCACATACAACAAAAATAGTATAGGGTCGAGAATTGAACCTTGGATACTCCGCAAATAAGTGGCTTTCTTTCTGAAAGACAATGCTGAAGTATTTTATTTTTAGTATAGGATATTTGGACCTCTTGATATCTATCTTTTAAATAAGAAGTTAGCCATTGATGTGGAAGTCCACGAATGCAATTTGGAAAGGAGAATTTCGTGATCGATGACATCGAATGTTTTGGATAAATCAAGAAAAACACCCTGAGGATTTTCTCCATGGTCAAGAGATGTGGTAACATCGTTTAAGAAAGAAAATATGGCGCTTGTAGTGGAAAAGGATTTCCGAAATCTGTGTTGATCGTCAGAGCGAATGTTATTTTTTGATAGAAAACCTAGGAGACTCTTATAGTAAATTTTTTTAAGGATTTTTGAGAAAGTGAGAAGTAGAGATATTGGTCGATAATTTCCAACATTTAGTTTGTTTCCTCTTGTGTAGGGGTTTCACTTTAGCTCTCTTAAATATGTTAAAGAACACCCCTTCCAATAAAGGACTATTAGAAATATTTCTGAGTGGATTTAATATAACGTGGGACGAAAATTTATCAATAAACAGGTATATCATCTATGCCTGTTGAAAATTTGTTTTTTAATGAGCTGATTATTCTCTTGACTTTATTTCGCGTTAGTTTCGGAAGTGAACAAGTAATTGGGTACGTGAGTGGATATAATTGGAGGACACTGATGTGGAGATATTGAGTGTGAATATATTTCTATTGTCATCTTTATTTTGTCATTTATATTAACTTGTAATTACGGTAAAACGTACGACGTAAATTTGCTCCAATATTTGTTCTAAAACTAGAGTTTGCTGCTATTAAAAACAATAGTATACTCTGTTCATAAAGGAAATACTCGTGTGAGGGAGAAGGAAAGGACTCGGAAGTAACAAAGTCGAACAAGTACGGGATGAATGTCCGTTGATGCTAATGAGGAAATAGCTTTCCTTTTCCCTGTTTTTCTTATCAATTTTCGCTATATTGATATTCCATTACGTGAATCTAGCCTGTATGAAAATCCATTAATTTTATAACACATGTTATTTTACATTCGATCTTCAATGCTATAACTGTGAGCTGTACTTAAAACGGAAGCAAATAAAAGTATGTAAATAGGAAAATATTATTATTTCCGATTTCCTACATTCTTGGAAATTATACATTTATCGCATGTTAAAGAATATTTTTTCTTTGTAATAGTGACAATTATATTGTGTATTTTATTGATGAAGTTTTACAACTTAAGGTCTCTGAATATAATCGAACAAATCTATAACTTACATAATTTTCAGTATTGCTGAGCTCACCTGATCTTACAATATATTTAAGCAAGACCTNTAATCGAACAAATCTATAACTTACATAATTTTCAGTATTGCTGAGCTCATCTGATCTTACAATATATTTAAGCAAGACCTTAAATTTTGCCTTAGTTTCAAACTGAAATTAAGTATAAGGCTGTATGCATTTATTAGAGGTAAAACCCTGGTTACATTTCATTTAGGATACGTTTCGTAGCATTGTTTCAGTCTTGTCTTTCACAGTTTCGTGTGTCTAACTTCCGATTTCAGGAAATATATTTCTAGTTGTTAAGTGACATTGTTGAGTAGAGAGAAGGGTAAGTCCCAAATGGGTCGGAGTCCACCAGAGTTGGACCTTTTGTGTTGAAGACCAGTTCAGACGTTTTTGGTGCCTCTGGGATTCTGTTCAGGTGTACTATTTCTTCTTACACATTTCTCCAATATGCATGTCGTAATTCATAAATTGTTTCCAAGGTGCACTGATTCCACCCTTTAGATCTGTTGTTGAAATTCCGATTGAAATTTTAAGGTTTGAATTAGTTTTTGTCGCCATTATGATATACCTGGTAATTGTGGCGTGACCGGGTGAGATTCCATCGCATGTACAATGGTGGAGTTCCTGCTCATGGGAATGTATTCCTTTGGAACTGTAACATCGTGGCCAATACAGATTTTGAAATAACATTTTCTAGCACTGTGCTCGCCGGAAATACCAAAAGCGATTAAGAACCATGCCCGTCGCCGCCCAAACAAGGAAAGGTGCGCGTTAAGACCTCTCGTATTGTGAAGAGATTGACCAGTTCCCATCTACTTCTCAAAACTCATATGAACGCGCGGAGAAGGAAAATGAGTGTGTATGGAATATTTCAGCATTTGACAGAAATAGTGTTCATCCGAAAAGGCAGTTTTTCTCGGAAGCTGAGGAGTGACCATGCCGAGGTGGGGTGTTGGAAACAGGCGAAGAGGTAGTCACATGACCTCCGCCTCAATATATATTGGAGGGATTTCAGCTCCTAAGTGACTTTTATACTGGAGGCTTTCAGACTTTGAGACAAGTGCGAAAGCATATAGAAGTACGCAAGTTATTTAATATGTAACTTGGTTAGTTTGGTCGTCAGACCACTGAGAATTGCTGCGGTAATTCTATTACCTGCTATAGGCGCGAATAACATAGCTTGGAACAGTTATTTATTTCGAGATAGCAACTTGGAACTTTTTGAACTTCGGATAATCTGGGTAGATTTCCGAGTTAATTCATAACACCAGTAGTTATAACTGTGTGTAATTATTGCTTTTAGATAGCAATATCAAGTAATAACAAGTTCAAACTTGTATTTATGATTTGCGAGTTTGTCTACATTTGTAAATATTCAGAGCTTTATTTAATTTGAATTAAATGTTTTATTGTTATTACTCGTGTGTTTGATTGCTTGGGGAAACCAAGCTGGTGGCAGCGAACTCTACCATAAAGGTTGTGGTTTATGGTTGAATCCCGCTTCTCCACCAAAAGCGTACGCACATCGCATATGGGCTTATAGTGTGCTGTTACAGGAACGTGGGTGCGAAAGTGTAGGAAGTGGGAATAAGAGTGGATGGGTAGTTCGCTGCTGACCCTTATCGTCTATTATGAACACCGCCGGTTCGATCAAGCGAGCTTTGCAAACCGCCCATCACCAGAGGAGGTATGCGAGCTGATACACCAAACCTCACCCATAATTTGTACAAAAAAAAATCACGTGAACGAAGCGTGGTTATTCCTGAAATAATTGCTGAGTCTTTTATTCGTATGATGTCATTTCATATGTTGAAGAAAATGAATGAATGAATGTTTCTTCCCTCCGCTTTGCAACCGGAAGCGGAAATTTCGATAAGGAGACGGAAGTTTGGGCGTCCGCCCTGAAAACCAAATATCTCGTTGACACGAACAGCATATTGACTAGTGCAATCCGATGATGATTTTTGTAATAATCTTGCTTATCATTTGAAAAGTTGCGCATTGTGTTTCTCTAAAGATGATGAACTGGAAGTTATGAATATTTATTATAATTATATTTTTTTCTCGATATTCAATCTTCGCACGGTCCCATACATCATATCTGTAGCCTTACCTTTGTCCGAGACGTTTTCCAGTTTCCCTTTGTGCTCTCTGATTAGAATAGATGGGATGGTTCGTTGCTTGATCTCTGAGAACTCGCGCGCCTTCACGTTTATGACAATCGCCCGTTTTGCTAAGACATTACTCAAACCATTGCAAATGACTGCATACCTTGCGTTCAGACAAATTCTATTCTCCAATCCTGACAACCCGCGAGATTTTGATAAGATAAGTCTCGGAACATAGACCTCATCGCATCTTAACCTCGGGTACTTCATCATATTGTTTCCATTACACCAGAGAAAAAACCTGCTCTGGATATGTATGAAATTTTCAAGCTGAGAATGTGGTAAGTTGGTAGATTGGTAAATGATCAATGTATTAGAGAGGGAAAGCAATTATAATTAACGATAGATATTCGAAATGATTCGTATAGAAATCACAATGCGTAATTTAAACTTATTCGGGGATACGGAGAAATTATCTGATATTTATTTATCAATATAATGCTATTTTTGTACATAGTTACTATTTCTTCTGTCGAAAATTCGTTTGGTCAGAGCTAGAGGACAACACCGAATGCCGCGCAATAGGCTACGACTGAAGGAGCCACAATTAGACGATACATGAAGCAAGAATAACATGAGATATTTTTAATAAGTGTAATGCAACTTTTAACCAATAATACACATGCATCATATGAACGTTTCAGCAAATATAAGGTACGCCATGTGACTCACAAGAAGGACTGTTTACAATTTTATCAAGAAGAATACATCTGAAGATGGGGAACATATATCCCCGAAACGTTATGTGATAATACGAACTGTAAACGAGTTTGTGCGTCCTCAATACAAACATGTTGTCATAAATAAGGGCACTGCCAACCAGTTTATCAAATGTTATATCTGTTTAGAAAGGAACGCCACCAGTAGGAAGAAGAGGTGTGATGGAAGAGAAATTTGTCCAAAAGCTCTTGCGGAAGGAAAGGGTCTTCATTGGGTATGCTATAGAGTAACTGAATGCTTGAGTTCCGTTCGCTGGTACCGTCGCCAAAGATACGCTATGGGACGCCGATGCGAGGGTTGTACAGAGAACAATAAAACTGCTACATGTGTTAACTGTAAAAGGAGAAATGAGGATGAACCATTCGTTAACCGATATACGCTACCCTGAATACATACGAGCACAGAGAATACTACTAACTGCCATTTATAATGGTTTACGTTACAACAGAATCTGCATTGAAGTTTGGTAGCATCAAGGGAGAAATCGGGTTATTTAGCGGCGGCAAATATTGATGTGGCATGTCTGCAGGAGTGTTATTTCTATCCTGACACTCATATAATAAATTACAGTATAGGGAGTGTAATCAACAGTAATAATACTAAATAGTGATATAGAAGTTTTTCAGTTACGAACATGCAGTTCTAGGTTTATTCTCACGTGTAAAATAAAATATAGGTATGAAAGTTTCCTGGAGGTAAGTGGATAAAGGGAAATAAAAGGCGCAGGAAGGAGATACGACTACTAGATAAGATACTGCATTCATTTGGAAATAAAAGAATAATCCTGTCTTGATGGTAAGGGTAGGTCTTCATTTTGGGGAGATAGAGTTGAGAAAGGCAATGGGAAATGGTTAGAGAATTTAATATTGAAACTCAGTTTGCGGATTGAAAATAAGTATGGAGAAGTTACTTTTGACGGGGAAAGTGGCAGTCCATAATTGATCTGACGTTGACGAGACATATGGACAGAAACTTACGTGATTTTAGAGTCGTAGATGGGATAACATCTAACCACAAAGGAGTTAAGTTCAAAGACGGGGGAGGTTTCTGTGGAATACAACGCGACATGGATATAACCAGCGTAAAATTGACTGGGAGAAATTTGAAAGAGATTGATTTGATTGATGTGGGTGAGGAAGATGTGGAAATTATGTAGATAGATTGCAATTTTCGATTCTGAAGACAGCGCAGAAGTGGGAACCAATGAAGAAAAGGAATGCGAGGACAGGACAGGTATGGTGCTCAAAGGATTTCACATTGCTGAAACATTAACGGACTAAGCATAGAAGAAAATTACTGAAGGAACGACGGCAGGCGAATGTTACAGTAGACACAGAAAGGGAATTTAAAATTGTGCTAAGGGCCTTTAAAAAGAAAGTACAGGAGTGTAATTTTGTGACATGGAACGAGTTTTTACATAGTAGCATAAGGAAAAATTTATGGGGTATGCCTGGTCTTATTGCGTGGGAAAAGATTAAAAGGGAATTTGGAGTACAATTTGTGTAATGCTGAAATTACAGAGGATTGGCAGGACACAGAGGAGAGGTTGATAGAGATATTACCATAGGACGAGCAGGATTATGAATGTGAAAAGCAGGTGGTACCAGAGATAACTAAATAAGAATTGAATAATAAAGTCAGTCATTTAAAGATGACAAAGTGCGGATTACGATTTAATCTGAAACGAGATGATTAAAAAATCATATAACAAAAATGATAATATATTAAAGATGTTTAATAAATTTATTAATAATGGCAATTGAAAGGAGTTTCCTCAGCAATAGAAAATGCTTTTTGTTTTTCTCAAAGGTAAGGACAGGGACTCTTAAGATGGAAATGACCCATAGGTCTACAACCATATTATGGAATGCTATTAGGAAAGACAGTGTTGAATAGATTAGAGGAAGAAAAAGAGACCAGAAATTTGCTAAATGATGCACAATGGGTTGCAGACATGTTGCTCAACATCAGATGCACTTTGTAAATTGAGAACGTACATAGAGAATAAAGAGAATGTGTTTAGCACTACTTCTAGACATGAAAGATGCCTTTAACAATGTTCACTGGAAGGTAATATCTGAAAAGTTGAAAGAGTATAAAATGAACCCATACATGTTATAATGGATTACTTCGCATGTAGATTTACATTCCTAGAAATGGGATATGAAAATGTTTCGCAGCGGAATAACAAGGGGTGTCCAAAGGTGTCTCATGGCGCCCCCTTTTATTGAAATATTATGAACAATGGGTTAATTGACAGTGCAAAGTAAGTGGTTGAAGATCATTATGTATGCCGATGACATAATGGCGATAGTGGACGGAGAGTCACGACGGGATATTGAGACGCGAGGGAAAAGATTACAACATTGTGCAGAAAGGTGTTCGGAAAAGAAACTGGAAATTATTGTGGAAAAGACATTTGGAATGGTATTAGGTACGATCCAGGTTCGGAAGAGAGAACCGGTGATAAAGGTGTACGGTCAACGAATTTAAATAGTGTATCAGCATCTGTATTTGGGGATTGTATTTGATGACTGAATGCGTTTCGGGAAACATTTGGAGAGAAAGGTTATATGCATCTACTATCAGCTACAACGAATTAGACTAACAAAATTTAATGTAGGGAAAAAAGAACTATTACAACTTTGTAAAGAAGTGATTATACCTATGATTACGTATGGTTCTGAGACATAGTGTGGAGTGCTGAGAACTATCGAAGCACGAGACCGCTTTGGAAGATTGCAGAGAATGTGTTGAGTATTGTTGGCCGGACCATATAGGACAGTATCTACAGATGCACTCAATGTATTACTGGGATGCTACCAATTGATTTGTGCGTCCAGAATTGGGCGACTATGAGGCGAGAAGTGTTGATATTAGATTAGAAGAAGGTTGAAGAGCAACAGAAAGGATGGAAAAAAGGATTGACAGAATTGGTCCTGGAAGCATGACAAGTTCGCTGGGAAAATTCACAGAAAGGAAGAGATACGTATAGATTTGTACCGGGCCGGAGAGAGCGCGTTATGTTAAGGTTGGAGCAGCATCCAACTTAATCAAATCACGGAGATGTGTAATTGTTTTCTTTATTATTGTTCTAATTGTTCTTAAACACAACATTATGAATAACGAGTAAGAAAAAAGACGATTAACTTTGTATCTATCAGGTAGCAATATATTACAAAGAGGACTCGTGTGAAACGCATGAGAGCGAGGAAGCAAAGGGCGGGCGAGCGCAATGGTTGCGTCACTTCTGCATCTCGTCCCAGAGAAAGTGAAATACTTCCATCAAATGTTCCGTGACATTCAGATAAAAGTGGTGAAAAAATAAAACTGAAAATAAAAGTAAACTTCCAACACTTTCGTGATTTAAAGTTAGTATTTTTTAAAAAATAAGTGTTTTCTCCATAAGACGTAATGTATTACCCCAATCATAATCGTAATTATTTCATTTAAATGGCCGGCGAGGAATGTTTTTTACATTGAAATCATAATAAATACATGTTACTCTGTTTATTTACGACGATTTTAGTGATGTAATTACACCTATGCTAGTACTACCTTAATATGATGAAAAGGTAGGACGTCATTTAAATAGAAACGAACCGTGCATTCATTGCGAAATCTCCTCTCGCAGGTGGTCGGAATGATCCGTAGTGCTTCCGACGGTTTATTAGCTCATCGGCTCTTCAACATTGTTTCTTAAATAAATAAATAATTTAAGAGTTAGGACCTTTCGATGGACGAATACCATATATTTTGTGCTACAAAGTACACAAAGTTTCGCTTTTTTATAGAATTCCTCCGTCAACAAGTCGTAACTCTTAAATTATTTATTTTGAATTTAAAATGGACGTTAATAGTAGTAGTATTGTTACATCAATTTTAGTAATCATCAGTCAGTCTTGTTTCGAGTTTTCTGGTATTCTGTGATGAACGGTCCATTTCTCTCTTTCAGAATCCCTGTCGTCGAGGGCTCCGCGCTGAGGGCCCCACCCTCAGGCATGCTGCCTGGCGCCTCCGCCTCCGCCACTGCCGCCGGAGGCGATGTGCCGTCTTCTCGCCCTTCCTCCGCCTTGGCTGCTCATCGCGTGAGTTTCCTTCGATGCCTCCTCGTCGCCGAAACCCCTCGCCCTGCGCCCTGCTTTCGCCCTCGAGACACCTCAACTCCTCCGAGCGGAGGTTGTTCCTCAGAAACTATTTCTCTCGCACAGACTACTGCTACTGAAGTTCCGTGTACAAGCGAGGAGAGCCAAGTGCCGAGTGACCCGTCCGTAACTTCTCCTCAGAAGCAGTTGAATGGCGAAGAAACATCGAAAGTCAAAGTGTTGCAGAATGCTACCGGTCGTCGTCTCTGTGTCGGCGCGGGTGGCAGTGCACGGCGTGGAGTTATTCCCGCGAGCCCCGCGAGACGGGTCAGCTTCAAAGTTCGCGCTTCGGTCGCGGCGAGGCGCTCGCGTCTTCTGGATGCGCGCGCAGCCTGTCGCAGCAGCGCTGGTAGCGGCGTCATCGGCGTGGCAGCGCTCGCGTCGCGATTCCAAGAGCTGATTAGCGAAGGTGGCGCTGGCGTGGCGGATGAGAGTGGCGCCGAAGCAGCCTTGCTGACAAGTGCGACGCGCAAAGCGAATGGTTGTGTGCAGCAGCGGCGTGGAGGAGGTGGCGGCGGCGACGGAGGCGGCAGGCGGTTGACTCGAAGGAGCAGTCGAGCTTCCTCTTGTTCTTCATCTACATCGGTTGCTGCCATCGCTGGTCTCTTGCAGGTGAGACATTAACATCACAGCAATCTCTACCCGTCAGCGGCCAGAGACAAATTTCCGGACCACAATGTTCCCTGTAGGTGCACAAACCTGGCCTATCCCGTGGAGCATTTGCATTATGATGATAGTGATTAGGTTAGAATCTAAGCAAGAAAAATAAATGTTTCCAAAGAAATTATTTATCATAGAAATCAAAAACATTTTGGTTTTATAATAAAACGACACCTTGATTCATTTTAGGTACTTTTATTTTAGTACAATGCAAGCACGATTGCAATATTTTGATTTGTGTGTGGTAACTCCGTTTACATAACTAATCTTTGGTAATTTAATTATTCTTTTGAACATGAAAAGAAGTTCAAAACTAATATTTACATAACTAATCTTTGGTAATTTAATTATTCTTTTGAACATGAAAAGAATGATTAATTGGGAATCTACCTTCTTCGTTCCGCCGATTGAGAACCCCATAACAGAGAGATGAATGAACGTAACTGAGTTACTAGCCCACTACTCTCAGCTTTTCTCGCGTGATTTTTCAAAAAAAAATTTGTTCAACTATTCTTTCTAAAATACCACTGATGGAAGAAAAAATCTAAATCGAATTTCGAAAAGATTGCTGGTTCTTGCTCGTGATCCCACACATGTACCAAATTTCGAAGTTCTTTGCCTTGGAGCAGGGCTGGCCACAGCAACCCATAGCTAGAGCGATTGGGGAGGGGAGCAGCCGCCCCTCACTTTTTAAAGGAAAGATACAAATTTCATTTTAACCGTCTAAATCTGGGAATTCTAAAACAAAATTACACCATCCTTGATGTGGTAGTCACCAATTGTCTTTCCTTTGATTTATTTCATTATTTAAATCATACGTAGTGGAAATATGCAGAAAATGTCATGTCAATGAAAATTGTCAATATTTGTTTTGCCCCCCCCCCCCCTTTTGATTCCCAATTGCCGCTACTGCTATAAGCATAGGTGTTCTCATGCCATTTTGGTCCCAACTGCTAAGTTCCATGAGAACGCATGGACATTACTTCAGATCACTTCGAATTTCGTTTTCAGAAGAAAGGAAGTGTTTTTTAAACAAAATATTGAGTTAATAATGTCGTGTGTTCCTTTTTCTTTTTTTTTGTTATTGACATTCACTTAAAAGAGAATTCAATTCGTGTCTGTGAATGCATGCTCATAGGATGCCAAATAAATACGATTCACTTTAAATTTCACAGTTCAAAGACTGTTATTTACTTGTCCATATAACGCGGAATAAAAAGACTTTCCCAAGATTGAAGAATAATTGAGCTTCTTTCTATCTTCATTTATAATTGAACTGTAAACATTTCATAATATTCACCGAGTAAATTATGTTCATTAACGTGTTGAGTAAGGTTTACATGTGTTTACGTGTAGTTCGACCATATTATCAATGTATGTAGAGTGGACCCGAAATAGCGGCATGAGAATACTCATTCTTATCCGTGGCGGCCATTTTGCCCGCACTCGCATAACACAGGCTTGCTCATAATCGATCAGCCACCTCGCTGAGGAGAGGATCACCGGACGTATTGTGGTGGGAACAATCAACGCTGCTTATCGCTTTGATGCAAGAATGAGTGCAGATTGTTTTGTGTTTGATTTTGTGAGAGAAGCGGTGTTTCGCAAGCTCCTTATTGAAAATATTTTTTGTATTTCGTTAAATATTGAATGTATTGAATAGGATATATAACAATATTTGAAGATATTGACATTCGTTAAAGATATTGTAGCTAAAAAGACAGTGAATAGTTTATGAACCATTTTTCCAGAATCTTTCTGATATTAAACCGTTCATTTAAAGCGTACAAATAAACTTGAACCCCGATGCTCGGCTAAATGTGAATAATTTCCTAAAATTTTCTTTCAAGAGTAGCTCTGTTCCTAAGACCGGTATTACACGCCCATTTCACACGTTTATCATCAAAGATACATAGATAAGACGCAGGTTCTCTCAACGAGATCGTATGTCATAGATACATGACCATAGCTCAACTATTATCAAAGGCAGTGTGTAACACGGACATGTGTTTCATGTAAGTCCTTTGACACTAGACATGCGTCATATAAACATGACCGTGTAATACTGGCCTAAGGTAGAACTCCTGTTTTATGTCGAAGCGAGTCGGGAGCCTCGAATCTCTACTCTCCACTTCCTTCTCCGCTGCCCGCAGGTCTCATCAAATGCGCCGTATTTCGAAGCTCTTAAGGTTCAGGCACACGATACGGCAGCGTCACACGCTTTCCGGCGAGCATTTTCACTAGATTTTGTTTATTTATTTACTGATTTTGAGAAAAAATGTGTCGTTTTAATCCGGAGCAACTCCTTTCACAACGCAACAGACGAAGTAAACTGTTAATGAAACACTCCAACGAATGCATTGAAAAGAACCTGCAATGGAACAAAATATAATTTTTCACTTTTCATTTTTCTCGGCTTTGTTTATTTTGTTGTTCACTTTCATTTTCTCCAGTGTTGTTTTTTTATAAACGATCATCCTTTAATTTTCTATAAAATGTTTACTGCCTAATTTAATGCACTTTTTATTTAAATCTATCTACCTGCCGCGATCAAGTCTGGTTCGCTGCGATAGGTTGCATTTTGTGTGACATGGACAATGCATACAGCTAGGTTGCCAGGTCGCGCCTTTGGGCGGAAACACACGTGCGCGCATAGATTTGTGTTAGTGACGCAGAGAGATGAGTTGCGACGTTGCTCTTCGGAAACGAAACAAGCTCAGTGCAACGTATTATATACTTCATTTAAACGGACTAGATATTTTTCTTGTCTTCTTAGTCTCAAATAGTTCTTTCGTTAGTCCGCAGCTAGATGTCATGTCGGGGCATTCGCATTCGCATTTGCAACATATGGTATTTGTGAAACATTTTAAAAACGATGTCAAAATATTATTATAGATGTTACACAATACGTGGAAGAAAAATTACAGAAGCCACAATTTAACTTTTCATCTGTGGGGTAGGTTAAGTGATTTAGAATTAAGTTGCTGTGCTGAATTACAAAAATGTATTTTTCTCAGGATATTTTATAATTGTAAGTACAAAATGTACGTAAATGTCAAATTTCGGCTTTTTCTGTAACACTATATGCACGGTAATAGCCTTTGGTTTTTGTAAAGTAAAAAAATGTCAAAAAAAGATTGAATTACGAAAAACACGTTCTGGAACAAATTAAAATATGGGAAACAATGGAATTTTTGTAAACAAGAATATTAGTATGAGTTTTGTTATCCTTCAAATGAATGTTTAAGCACTTTCTTCTTGTGTAAAGGAGATTGCCGAGAAAATAGTAAGGTTTCACAATGCAGAAAATGAATTAGTCGTCTTTTATCAAGTAATGACCAACAAACGTTTCTCACATTCAAATGACGTTTTGATTTTGATTTTCGTTTCTCACATTCAAATGACAGACTTGATGTGGGCACCGAAATCATGTTAGAGATCAGTTACAGGAATCCAAACGATTATATCTCATCATAACAGATATCGACATCTGTTGGTTCATTTTTGAACAATATTCGTTTTTCAATTCTGGTTAAGGTAAATTTTTACTTCTGGATCTTCTACTCAATGGTTTCCTTAATTGCCTCGTTCTGTCGAAGTAATTGCTTAAGGAATACCATACTAAACAGTCCTTGAAGCACGCGTGGTTCGTAATCCGCATGGCTTCTTAGGTGCTTGTATAGGTGTTCCCCTAACGATGAAATACCTACTTTCTTTTTCAATTATCACTCAAAATGTTTGTAAATTGGTAATCCAACGTTTATTAGTTCTAAATGCGTATTTTATACCCGAAAACGAGCGATCGTTCTTCGGTCAAATAACCTCTCTTTGATCGTTCGCAGAATATTCAATTGATTTAGAGTTAATTCTATGAGATGAGTTATTTTGATTTAAGTCTATATAGAAATCTCGGTCCCGCCTCCCGCTTCCATTCGACATAACATAATTAAATCTATTACGTTCATTTTGAGCTCTGAAAGAAATTATATGAAACTACCAACGTTAATCCACTTAGTATTATCCGAAGGGCTGCGAAAACTCGATGTTCTTTTGATATGACTTGAAACGATAGTTGATGAACAACGAAATTTAAGTTCACGATAATTTGTTACGAAGATTTATATAGCTCTGAGATGCAATGCGTAGAGAGTTGCAAGTGTGATGTTAGAACCCTCGTAACGTCACATGATTTACCTCCATAATGAAGAAATCAACACGTCTTCTCTTTGTTTCCCATCATGAAACCCGAGCGCCACTTTCCTCGTCATTTGACTCCGCGAGGAAAACGAGAAAAGCGAAAGCTTCTTCATCGACTTCTTTTTCGGACTCTGTGAGAAGAGACGAGCTTCATTTGCTTTCGAAGGTGACGAAGCGAAAAAAAGAGTCGCATTTCAATTGGCAACTCGTAAACAAATATCCAAATGTCAATATTTTCTCATCACTATTAAAATGTTTAATGGCAGTAAATTCTGTTGAAATTTTCAATATTGATATTTTCTATTAAATATCTATATTTAATATCGCTATTTTGTTAAGTCAATGATTAAACTCAAACATAAGTAATATAATTCGTAGTATGGGTAATTTCACTCGTATTTCGTATATACCGTGTCATCTGCTTTTAATCAATGACGTGCTTGGAATTTTTTAATTTTAATATTAAGGGCAATTAATATGCAAATCTAAGTACATTTTGGAAAATTTCTGAAAAGTTGTTCCAAATTTTTTTCTTTACATTCTCTATACAGAAAGAGTAATTAGCATGTATTTTGCATGAAAGTTTGATATGGATATAAGAAAATAATTTCTCTCTGCTGCACAAGCGTAATCTTTTTTACTATTTCGAGACTTCAAACTGATTTGTTACTGCAAATGTACCAAGAGGTAAATAACGGCTTAAGATAACTAAAATGAAAGACAGTAATGATGAAATTGATAGAAGTACAGAAAATCCACTCCTATGTATGTATATACCAGGAAAATGCAAGTTGAGTCAGCCGAGTCAACCCTCTTGCGCTCAAAGGTACAGAAATCATGAGATGACGCCCGCTGCCCGTCACAGTTGGAGTATCAGTCACTGCCGCTTCAGAGATGTGCCTACTTCATTTATGTAAAATGTATTAATCTATATTTTAAACAATAAAACTTATTTCCATGAAAACTAATCGGTTTACAAATGCACCATTTTTGTTCATTTTTATCGCTCAACTATTATAGAAGTACATATTATCTAACTATGTGACTTCATGCTAGTGTAAAATACAAAAAATTACGTTTGATGTTACGATAAAAATACATTAATATGAATTTTGATAATATTATCGTTTATTATCAAATAAATAAATATTACAATATTATGAATTGTATGGGGAGAAATAAGGACTAGTTATCAATTTAAACTCATTGAATTTTTTGTGCGGCTTTAGGGCTCGTCAACATCGATGTCATTAGAGCCCTTAAAACTTGTACAGGTAGGGAAAATGCAGTTACGCACTAGGGAGAGCCAACATGACTCTCCTCGCGTGTGGGACTCGTCGAATGACTCTGCCATATCCACTAAAAACCCTCCTGAATTACAACTCGAAACTCAAATCCCAGCATATCTCAAGTCTTTACTTAAAACATTAAAAAAAAAGATAAACGAAGAAAGAGGAAAATGAAAGATACCCTAGAGTTAATAGCATCGGGATCGAAAAGAACAAGAGGTGACCAAGGAAGGTCAGGAAAGAGAAAGGAAGGAGCATAGCACAAGTGGAAGTAATGCCAGACTCAGCTCGGGGCCCCGTGTTTGCCAAACACATACTTACTAGATGTAAGTCCCCTGGGGGGTAAACTCATTGAAGTTGTTGTTACTTTATAGTATACGTGATACAATAGAAGCCCTCTTAAGTGGTCTGATCGGGACCGAGACTCCCGTGAAGAATCGATTTTCGTTCAAAGAGAGCTTTCAATTTTATCAGGTTAAGACGAATAAACTATGTGTGTGCTTCTTGAACATGAGATCTGGGGTTCGAATCCCCGGGAGAGCAGATGGTTTCTTTTATTCATTTTTGTCGATCATATGATAAGTCTATTATACATTTATCCTATTTTAAACATTTTTACTATTAATCAATAGCTGCTGAGTAACTAAAATGTGAATAAAACTGCTGAAGTTTGTTGCTTAACTTCAAGAATTTTTCTTTATTTTCATATGAGTTTCCATCTCAAATTTTCTTTCTATCGTTTTTTTTTCATTTGTAGCAATCCAAGGTGCTACTTTAATTGCTAATTAATTTACTTAAGGTGCTAATTACAGTGGAATGATAAAGGTAGAAGTGAAATTTCTACAGGCGGAAATCAATCACTATCCCAAGAAATAAACTGGCATCATTTATTGAAGTGAAACGCTAGTCAAGGATATGTTGTAATGTTTTTGAATTCGTGACTAATCGACTGCTAATTGAAGTAAAACACTCTGCCTTTAGTTGTCAAATACTTTATTATTATTTACGTTTTTACTGTGAGTTGCGTGAGACTATTGGCGAGTGCTTCTACCACGACGAAAGTCCCTCGAGTCTCCCAATACTTCTGATCAATAGATTACTGAAGATAAAGCATTGCTTTTCTATTTGACAAGTCAACAATGCTTGTCAGCTCTCTTTCTCATTATCTCATTATCTCCTTCGTTATCTCTGCTGCGTCTCGCCGCCGCGCCGCTCAGTCGTTCCCTGCTCCATGTTCCGTGCGCAGGAGCCGCTGCTGAGTGGGAGGGCTGCTGCTGCCGGCGGCGTCGGGAGCGCTGCCGCTGCAGAGGCCATGCAGAGAGTGAACGTGCGTGCGGCCATCCAGATCTTCGAGAGCGCTGCGGCGTCGGCTCCCGGACCCACGCTCTCCATGACACGCTGTCGGAGGCCCTTCCGACCGCCTCCGCCGCCTTCATCTACTGCCTCCAGCAACGCGTCCAGTGCTTCCGGCACTCGTAGCGGACTCAGTGTCACGACGCGCTGTCTTAGGGGCGGGACACCGGTCCGTCCTCGGAGTGGAGATGTACCTGCCGTCCCTCTCGTGCCTCATATCCAGGTAGAAACCATTATCAGCGACCACGAGTCTCGAAGATCGACACCAGATGCGAATGGGGAGGAAGAGAAGGCCAAGGCGAAGGAAGACGTTGAACAAAAGGTTGAAGGAATGGAAAGGAGCGAGCGAGGTCAAGCGGAATCCCCTCGTCCATTGATGGGAAGCTTAGAACCCAATGCATCTTTCTTGTGGCGAGGTGGAACGACTTCTACTCCCACCCCCACCGCTAGCCCACCGAATCCCATGTCGTCACCACCACGTCCTCCTCCCCCACGGCCTCTTGTACCACCGGAAGAAAAGGAAGAGGAAGAAGGATTGTACGACGACATCCTCGCTCCTGCAATATCCACGGAGGACGTGGAGTACCAAGACATTGGTCCTCCAAAGACCGCTTCATCCGAGCAGCAGCTGCCAGAAGACATTTACGAAAGTTGCAATGAAGAAAATTACGACGATTGTGTTCCTGCGCCGCCTCGTCTGCCACCCAAGCCGTCGACGAAGAGAAACTGCGATGACGTCGAAGAAGCGGAAGAGGCTTTGTACGATGACGTCAGGGCGCTGCTCCCCATGAGGTGAGTAGTCATCTTTGTTTTCCCCGATGTTTCTTACAGGGAGGGTCGCGTCAGGAAATAGAGGGAACTGATAAAATTAAGAAGTATATAATGTAATTTTATGATTCATATTGAATGATCAAGTAAATTATTTAAAATTCTCTATATCAAAATTATCTTTAGTAAGTATTGTTTGGAATAGTATTCCCGAAGGTGCTGTGGGTGAGGAAGTGAGTCCCAGGTTTCGTATTGAATAAAAACCTTTGTGCACGTGCGCGAAGACTAAGGGAGGGTAACCTGTTTCGGTGCGGCGGGGCGGCTGGTGGAGAGTTTCTTCTGCTCTGCGAGTTCAAGGAGAGTGTGATGAGACAACGTGTGTTACATGAAGTAAACGAAAGTATTCAGCAAATTCACGCTAAAATCTCAATTCCGAACATATCGAGAAAATTCCCGTTTATTAGCTGTCAGTAAAGCTTGTGATGCTAATGAAATGGTGTGGCTGAATTGGAGTGATTTGATTCTGAACCAGACACGGAGGTGTGAATTGTTATTTTCGGGTAGTTTTAAGACATTCACTTTTGCAACATTTACCTACAAAAATACAGAAGTTATATGCCAATTAGATCGTGAGAAATTGCCTAAATAAAATACAATGCAGTTAGTGCGAATGAGACGGACCTGAAAACGTTTGACTCCTTTGCATCAATTAAAAAATGAAATGTCGGAAAAACCCTAAATCTGTTTTCACTCGTAGACTTCGTAACCCTTCAGAATATAAAAGCAATGTCCACTGACAATTTCAAGTTCCTATCTTCAAGTGGTTTTGCTATGCGTTGATGATTGAATGTTAGTCAGTCACTCAGGACAATGCCGCTTGTATAAAAAGATAAACATCGTATATTTGCAATAAAATTGTAATACATTGTTGCCAAAAATGTAAACAAGTGTTTGGTTGCTTTTAATGGCACCAAACGTTATTGAATGGACAAGTTAGTAAATGTCTGTTTGACAATCGATTTATTGTACTTAATATCCCCCCATGCCTGGCTTTTACGCGATAGTTTTTGTGTTATAGATTACTTCTGTTTTAAGACATTTAATTTTGCAACATTTACCTACAAAAAAATCGTTTATATGTCAATTAGTTCGTGAGAAATAGCCTTAATAAAATACCGTTACAGTTTCCACTAATTGCGTACTGCTTCGTTGTAATTTAGGACAGAAAAATAGCATGTTTACGTACAAAAAACTAAAATGATATCTGAATTAGTTCGTGATTTTTAGCGAAAATTCGAAGAAAAAAACCACTCAAATATACCTCTTTAAAACCGTAATTTCGAAAAATCGTTTCTCAGTGAGCCTCCTCAATATCCCGTGAAACATTCCAGATTACCAAAAATATTCACCATTTAAAATTACAATACAAAAAATTTACAAATTTGTTTTTAGTTGTGTTTAAAAATATTTTCATACAGAAAACGAGATGAGATATCGACTGGTTCGTGAATATCGAGAATGGAAGAAACCATGTTGTTATAATAGCTACTGACAAACCTCTGAAAACTTTTTTTTCTTTACTTTGAACTCTGAAACTTTTTATATTCGTCCGTGTAAAATGTAACTCGTGTGCTAACGTTCAGCAACCGACGCGTCGACACTTCCTCAACCTGCCTCTTACTCTGGATGTTGGCAGGAAAAACGTATCTTCTAAATCCCATTTTATTCAACTCTTTTATCTATAATTTAATTCTTCCTCGTCGAAGTTCAACAGTTGAACTCCTCCAATCATCCAAAACTGTTCGGGGAAGAGATTCTTCTCCCACCGCCACTAGCCACGCAGCTTCTAGGTATTGTTCGAACTAGACAGCACTCCACTATCAATTACAGATAAGTTTTATCTGGTGGGCCAAGCAATTTGTTTCACGAAGTATTATCAACGATTTTCGTTTCCAGGAATCCGAAGCTCTCACTCGTGAGTCTGGGAGTTGAGCAGCATTGCACCGCTGCTCTAGTGTATACATAGGGTACGGTAAGAGACGTAGTCGAGAGGCGGGATATGCCGCTGTCGAGCGATTTCAAGCGGAATACCAAGGTCAAGTGATCGTGATTTATACGTAACAAAATGTGCATGGAACTGATGCTGCCGTATGGACCAGTGCTCTCCTGCTTGTCCTACACCGCGGGCTAAATATCTATTCACTTTCGATCAACTGCGCCGCCACGGGATGTTTGACAAAATGTTGCCCGACGAACAAAACTTATGAGTCATATTTATTTGCTTGTTAGCACATATTATGATTCTCATCAACAAATTTATGAGAGTTATTTGCCATATTTATCAATAGGGATTTTTTTGCCTAAAAAACGAACAAATTTGTCATTTCAAAACGGGAAAATAAATAGTATATTTGTATCTCTAAAAAAGATTTTTGATATTTATGTATGTATTCTCGAATAGGTCAACTAAGGACCACGGTAACGAGTGTTAGAAAGGCTCAGTTCCGTGTGAGTTCATTTACTTGACACGTCAATTTTGGGGGGGACAGCGTCTAGATACAATCTAGATAGCTATATCCGAGTATTACAAGTGCGGTTGTTAGCCGCAGAGGGTGAACTTTTCAAGCGCCACAGCTACATGAACTGAGACACAGATCTGAAAAGCTACAAAATTTTCTTGTCCCCACCGGGAATTGAACCCGGGATGACTTGGTGACGAGCGAGCACGCTGACACCGCACCGTAGCCACGGAGAGGCTTTTGATATTTAGTATTATGATGAATTTTTTTCATATCGTAATGCATCACGGGTAATTCCGAACACAATTTTCTATTTTCTCTCACCGGAGGACTTGTCTCGTCAAATATTAATTCTGACAGCAACTTTCGTAATAAAAAGTGAATTATTTGGAAAGTCTTTTGCGTGGAAATGGGAAAAGTAATCGATGGAATTGTTTGAAATTTCAAATTATACTTCTGAATGGTTATTGCAATTAAAATGCACAGTGTGATTAATACTGATGAATTACGAGAGCAGAAAAGAAATTAAAATTGTCTGCTAATCAGCAGTAGATGTGAATCTTCACTCGCTTGACTGTTGAATGTGAAACATACTAGTGTGTCAGCCGGAGTTCGCTTGCGTGTGTGACTGAACGCATAATTTACATGAATCGTAAAAGCAAAATTATATAAAGGCTGTGAATATTTCTTCCTACGTTACCCTTTACTTCTGGACCTAAAGTATTTTAAAAAATCGTCGTGTCGCTGCTTTATTAATTTTATTTTTGATGAATTTTCTTTAAAAAAGTAGAAGATACCGAAAAAAGTGTCAGAACTTTTTAAAAGTGTACTACGTTGCCATTCATTAAACTGAGAAGATCGGACCATGGATTGTGGATATAAAGGTGTCAACAAGACTTGCTCAATGTCATAATTATTTTTGGGGAAACCTGCGTTTTTATTTACACTGAAGTGCCATAAAAGTATGAAAAAGAAGCCGCGTCCCAAATCCCGCGCTATTCTTGCTGGCCTGATGCGTGCGTGGTCAAGCACATGTACAGCGCTCTATGTTAGTTTGCATTTCTTGAATATGATACCGTTATGAAACTTATTTTATCTTATACTTCATGGTGAGGGATGTTTGAAAAAAGTTGAAACAACTTAAAAAGAAGTTTTAGTGAACCAGCACCCGGAAATGCACAGTTTTGAATGAAAAATACGATGAATTAAAGCTTAAAATCTCCCCCTTCACTTGAGATGATAATTCATTACGAGAACTTCTTAAAGTGGTGACGCTGATATGATGTTTTTTGTTGCGCGAACTGTATATGAGACGTACGTGCCTATACATTCGGCAAGACCTTGTGTGTGCTGAATCATTTCTGCGGCAGCCAGAACACGTGCAACGAGATCATCTTTTATCTTCCTTGAGTGTTTTGCAATCAGCGGATTGCGCGTATTAGATAGAATCCAGTTATTTTTCTGATGCCATTAAGTCAGGAATTTTATATACGTTGATAGGAACTAACATGTATCGGGAAAACATTTTCATTCATTAAACCTGGAATCTGTGGTCTATGCCAGCAACAACATGGCAAATGTATTTTCGCCGGTTCCAGTGTGTTCAAGTGAAACGAAGGGATTTGGTGATTAACGAATAAGTATGCAAAAGATCTGTGGTACCGTCAAATAGAGTCTAGGGGAATTCAGTGCAATTAAGCTTTTTCTTATTTCGTCAACGATTTGATGATCGCAATATTTTGTCTCCTCATTAGCTATCTTACACGTTTATTGGTCATGAGTTTTAGTAGACAATATAATCGTTGAGGTGAGGGCTTTCGACCCTAAATGTTAGTAATACTCTGAAGTTCCGTTTAATTCTTACCGATGTCGACCATGTGCTCTGGTATGTTCAGGTGACCACCATGGTACAGAAAAACTGCTTTTATAATTGGCGCCACACAAGGTCTAGTGTTAATCAGGTGAGCCATCTTACATGGATTTTGAAAATTGATAGTGTTGGAGAGGAATAATTCTTTTCTAGTACCATAGGTTAGTCAGTGGACTAAAGTTTTGTTGGATCATCCAGTTTTGAGATGTTGCTGATGCACACACCCAAATCACATGACCCAAGTAGTTCTACAAAGTTGCAGATGGATCGGTAAGAAACGGAGGAATTTTTGACATTGCAAGTACATGGGTAGTCATGATCCCCTGATAAAACTTACATTGATAAATCAGTAACTACGCTGGAATCTGGTACTGATGCTCACAAAGTAGAAGTATTTTCTGTTTAGAATTATGTAGCAGTGATTTTTAGAAATTTGGAGATTTTTGAAGGAAGAAAATACTAGACGACTGATCAAAATTGCACTCACGAGTCATGCGTCTGTCCAACAAGCAACACGACACAATTATTGGAGGTTTTTGCTCATAATCCCTCATCTCTTTAGTCGATAACTTTTAACTGAAATAAGTAATAATATATGTGAATTAACCTGCTGTCCTATAAGTGTTTTCAATGTGCTAAAACCTGTATTTTTTAATTACTCGTTTTATCTTGTACCTGCGAAGTGTAATATATAGTTCAAGATTCACCCACAGCGGTTCTCTAGAGGTACCGTCTTCGCTTCCATGGTCCCGCTGAGCGGTAGAACGTGGGTTCAAACCCTGATCGTCCGAACTAGGAAAGGTTTTCAGCTGGGGTTTCCCTCACCTACTCCAGACAAATGTCGGTTTGGCACCATGTGTTCTCTGGCAACCCAACATATCTCCTTCCCACTTCCCTTACCCGAGCCCAACTGTTAGATGGAAGAGCGGGCCTCACGGCCTGAAGGTCGCCAAAAGGCATAAAATAAATAATAAATCCTTTAAATTATTCCAAAAGTATTGCTAAGAGGAAATTATTACCTGGCTGAGTGGTTGTCGTAGTGGTCTCTAGTGAGCAGGTTCTATCCCGATCGAGAGTAACGGTTTTTTCGGTTGCAAAATTCCCCCCACGACATGTAAATCAGTAAGTAAAAGATACTTCGACTTTCATTAATTCTGGGCGCAAAATGCATCCGAGGAAAAATCCCATCTGATTGTGGAGGACGCACAAAGCATTTCAGGCCCTTCTGCCACGCTTGATAGTAATGAGCTACATTTAACTGCACTTAGACTGCAGTTGTAACAACTATTTTTACTGGTTAAAACACTTTCCGACAGATTTATTTATTCAATGTATCAATCTTTTTATGATCTTAGGAAATTTCCTTATTTGACCAATGTCTCCTTGTTGATCGTAGACAGACTGTAATTTTTTAAAATCATTATTACATGGGTTCAGTCAATGATATTTATTATACTTTGTTATGTTTGTTTTTTTTTTCAGAAAAAAATAATTTGTTTGATAACAAAACCGTATTCGCTCATCTATTTAATTATCTTTTTATATTATTTGTGCATAATATTTATGTCATTGGGTATCGCACTACTGACAAATTCTAAAGAACCAACAATATAATTCAAATATATTTCAGGTAACTCGCCTTGCTCCCCCAGACCCCCAAATAAATCTCCGGACCAAAAACTATGATTGGGGTGGTGGTATCCTCCTGACACCTCAAGTGCATAGAAAGCGAAAAGGTCGTTGTACGCTCTAGCCCTATCGAGAAACAACCGGTTAGAATAAAATGGAGCTTCCAAAGGAGGCAAATGATGAACATTATATGCTCCTTCTCTACAGCACCATTTCTTTCTTTCCGTTTCTTCCTCGAACAGACGAGCTCCGCAGTGAAGGCACTTATCAGTATTCTCACCCCAAAGAGTCAATTTCTCCAACTTGTAGGAAAGAATACTATTAAGGATTTCTCCGCACCAATATGCCACTGGCCCAAATTCGGAAATCTGGCGCGCAAGGGCTAGGGGAACGTGTCTCATTTGGCTGAGTGTTGGGTTGTTTACCCTGAAACTGTGGACTCTTTCCCTTAATGTCTCGGGATGATTCTGCGTATAACGCCTAACTGCATTCCTGTTCACCTCGGGACGTTGCTCTGTGTATCGAGCAAAGGCCGCCCTGTTAACCTCTGGGTGCCGTTGATTGAATCGTGCAACGGCATCCTTTTGAGTTGTTGTTTTTTTGTCTGTGTTTAGCTTGAGCGATACGGACTTGTTCCTCCCGCGTTGTAGTGGTGGTCTTAGGGCGTCCCATTTTACGTTTCTTAGGCCTCCTGGGCCTCTCTTCGCGTCAGATGTGGACGATGCTTTTGGCTTCATTCCGATTCCGCTCGGTCCTAATGTAAGAAGATTCAATGAATTCATATTTACAATGTCTTTTAATTTTTTTAACCATATTACACCAAAAATATATTAAAAATTTTTGTGCACCTATCTTCACACGGTAGAAATTTGAACACAATGCTCTTCCAGAAATATGGTAAAACACGAATGCATACCATGCATTACAACCGGTTTTCTTAATGTGACCAGTTTTTTATTTCTCTTCATGTTATATATTTTGACTTCTGAATACTGCACATTCAACATTATTGTGATGAGGGCAAATTTTAATTCTAATCTCTCTAAACTTTCCCTAATTATCTATCAGTGTTGTATTCATATGTAACATAATGTTAATGTTCAATCATATTTCAATCTGCACTAATTAAGCTGATGTACGAATAGAAACATTAAAGAGAATGAAGGCCAATAGCAGTTTCCCAAAATGAGTCATTCCTAGTTTCAATTCAAAATTAAAATGAAGTATATCACACAGAAATAGCAGAAGAATCAAAATCTGCTGTAGATCTTACATTCGGTGGTTCTCAAGGAAAATAATTCAGCCAGAATTATTTTACCGAAATATGCTGTTGGAAAGTTTGTGTTTATGAAATAAGAAAATGCATTTCTAGGTTTCAATGCATATTTGTTGTAAAAAAAATTATAATTTTTATATACAATTCTATAGAAGTTATTTACAGTTCTTTTGCACAACTAACAAATTTCTATCATGAAATAATATTTCATAAGGTATCATCTCCCCCAACTAGTGTCATGGGTTTTTTTATGACATGATAGTTGGGAACTCTTTTTTCAACTATTAATGAATAATAATTATATAAGATTAATATCGAAGTAGTAAAATTTTTATTAGCCAACCTCTAAATATTTTAATCAGATCTCTATTAATAGGCAAAATGCCTTTATAAATGGGATCCACATTTGTCCGAATACTTAACTCTTTAAAACCAATTTTATACTGATAATCAGACATCAATTTTAGAACTTACCTTAGAAAACAAATTTGATCATGGCATTAGATTGTATTATTAAAATATTGATATAAGTTTGAGATGGAGAGATAAAATTTCAGCATTTATATAAAATTCAAAAAACAACAAGCCCATGCCATAATAGAGATCATGTCTTATATATTCATTATATTTCCAGGAAATTCAAAACTTGATTTAATAGCTCATAAATTATAGGACAATGTCACAGATCAGGGTGTTTTTTTTGTTTTGTTCTTTTGCGCAAATTAAAACTTTCAATAATGATAAGAAACCGAGTAAGGAAAGACCATATTTTTACTAATGCAACCATTGTAATATCAGTATCCTGCTATTATAGTATATCTCTGACATAACTGATGTACAAGTAAATATACCAAATCACACTCTGATGTATATTATGAAGGTTATCGTTGATAGAGGAAGAAAGTAGAATTAGTTCCTTGAGTTCATGGATAATTAATCCGTAATTAAAATCTTACTATACATTAAAACAATGTAAAAATTTTGTCCAAACAATCCTCAAAATGTTAAAACAGTTATTACATCATTAGTTGCATCATCTCACAGAATAAACAAGTTAAGGGATTGTTTTATTTTAATATAAATCTCCCCCATAATTAATTTCATATTCCCATTTCATTACATAGACTGTTCATTAATAAAAAGTATACTCTTCATAAACATTTATATTTTCCAGCTATGATTTTGCCATCACTAACTTAGAAATGAAAAATTTTGAAATTCGAAAAGGAGATTTTAAGTATGAAAATAACACAATAACTTCAATTTGGGCTATATACAGACCACCTAATCTTAGTATCAATAAGTATGATGAAGAATTAAATAATTTATTAAAAAGAGATACAAGTAATAATTTTTTTTAATTTTAGGAGATGTAAGTATAGATATAGGAACTGTCTTAAAAACAAACACAAGATGTAATTATTTTAACATAATGATTGAACATGATATACATCAATATTTGACAGGGAATACAAGAGAAGAAAATGAAAAATAACCCTAATATGTATATCTATATAGCATAAAAGGAAAAATATCGAAACATTATGCTTTTGTATATAAATTGAACCAATCAGATCATTAAGCATTAGGAATTTCAATAAATTAGTCAAAAATAAACTTAAAGCATAAAGATAAAACTGAAAAAAAAAAAAACATTTTAGACTATTATGTAAATAAAAGTATTTTTGAAAAGTTTATAGAAGTTTTAAACTTAGACAGTTTTAAACATTTTTCAGCAAATAAAATGTATTAAAAATTCAGGGATACATTCAAAAAATCTATAATGAAAACAACAAATAAAAGAGACAATTATAACATCAAACCATGGATAAATGATAAGAATTAGAAATCTAATGGAGGGAAGGGATCAAATATTTAGAAAATGGAAAATGGTTTGTAAAAAAATAAGTATTGAAGGATCATTTTAGAGATGAATGCATGTCAATAAGAAACTAATTAATTCTTTTGTTAACAAACAAAATAAATTATTGTTTGAGGAACAATTTGAAGAGAATAGATTTAACTCCATAATAATATTGAAAAATATAAATCTTGTAATGGGACAAGGAAAGAAAGACTCAATAGATGAGATAATTATGAATAAAGTAGGAAAACTAGATACAATAGATAATGTAGCAAATAATTTCACACTTATATTCAAAAAACAAATTAATAATTTAGCACATGAATGTAGTATTGAAACCATTCTTATACCAAAAGACAGTGAGATTTGTTTCTTTTTTTATACCAGAAGCAGAAATACAAGACGTTAGGAAATTAATAAATAGTATGAAAAGCAACAATGCACCTGAAATGGATTATATAAAGATCAAACATATAATCGGCTAATAATCTAATTTACCGAGGAATAACTATTGAAAAAAACTTTGTATGAAAAGAAATCGCTTATAAATTGAAGTATTAGTGCATTGTTAATGACCAGAATTAAAGAAATTTCCCTGCATCATATTCTGAAAGTAATTTATAATGCAATTTTTGAATCAATCATATAATATGGCATAACTGCACAGGGATCAGCAACAAACTCACACTTAATTAATTTGAAATGAATAGAACATATAGTAATAAAATGATTAAACATTGATGGCCATATCGATCAAAAAAAAAAAAGCACGAATTTAAAGTAATTTTAAAAAATTGGTACACACAGGAATATCGCAAGTTTCACAAACTAACATTTGTATTTCTTTCTAATAATGTGATTTTGTTGGTGAAATTTGTTATATTCCATATTCCAATTTGCTATATTAGAAAGACATACAAAAATACATACACATTGCTCAGACATACAAATTTCCTCAATAGTCCATCAAATCCGCCTCAGCCTTAGGGCCCTTGATCGGAATTGATGGGATGGTCCCTTGCTTGCTTCCGGAGAGTAAATTAATTTTTTTTCCCTCCACGTGGTCATACGCAGTTTGTACTGTTTTTTGACAATAAATTTATTTATTTATTTATGGGGTAAGCAAATTAGATATCAGAATACCAATGCTCCCAAACAAAATTCATAATTCTATTTAAGAAATGAAATTGTTAAGGAAATCTGTAGGCCAAACTTTAGCAGTTGGTCCAACAAGGGTTCGAAAAAATAATTAATGTCATAATACTACAAATATTATTGCGGTTCCGAAAATATAAGCCGTATTCTTCGCTCTTCATTTACGGTAGTTATAAAGAAATATTGTTCCGCACTATTTTCTTCTCTCCGCCACCGTTTATGTTAGTATGTTAGGGTATCTTAATTATAATATGGCTCGCGACAGCGAGCCATGAACAATTTTAAACAATTGTTCGGTCACAGTCGGCGATGTTAGGTTTGTTAGACCCGGCGATTTAGTTTTAAGAAAATATGTTGTATGTGTGAAGATGGAGGCGATGGTGGAGGTAGCAGCACTCGCGGAAGGATATACGAAGAATAAGGTTATTTTTCTACGGCTTTGGACCGGAAGGTAGAGTTGGTCCAATTTGTAACAGTTATTTAAAAATGGTTTATTGAAAACAACGCAAATTATAAATTAGATTTATTGTAGCATTTCATCGTTGTATTATTTGGTGGATACTCTTATAAAATTAAAGTATTATTTGTACTGTTTTTTTGTATTCATTGTAATTTGTATTTTTTTGTAAGAGATAATAATATACTTATAGAATTATGACAGACACACAATCCACTAAAATTAAAAATAAAACTAACCTAGATTGCTGGACATATCCATATTAATAAATAAATAATAAATTTATTGTCAAAAAACAGTACAAACTGCGTATGACCACGTGGAGGGAAAAAAACNAAACTAATTTACTCTCCGGAAGCAAGCAAGGGACCATCCCATCAATTCCGATCAAGGGCCCTATGGCAGAGGCTGATTCAAAAATTTCAGCAAAAGTTCCTAGATAAGGTAAAAAGTTAGCTGCGAGTAATAATACATATATTATGTCAATATGTTTGTAATTTAACGCAAATATGTTTGTAAATTTACATGAACAGTTATTATCGAACTATATATTATTCTGAGTATAGTGTTTAAAAATCATAAGAATTGAAATAACACTAAATTCACGATTTATTGTTACAATAAACACGCCCCTAGACAGCCTAGAGAACCTGTATGATAAATCC
>NNCF01128419.1:156484-183609 GCA_002313205.1 Laupala kohalensis
TTCCATGGGGCTTTAGGGCTCGTCAACATCAAAGGTCATTAGAGCCCATGATTCCGTTTGTACTTACGTAAACATTATCACACCTTTGAATGAAGCACTTGAAAACAATATGAATTTATATATGGACCGTTGGGTTTGAAAACCTTAGGAAATGTTTTTAGTGGTTTTTCACTTAACACTCACACAGAACAAAGAATTTTACACTACAATGAAAGTTAGAATCTAAATACAACTACTGAATCACAAAAAACTCGAAAAAATAAAATAATTAGAAAGATTAAACTGAGCTACCCACTGGGTTTAAAACAATGAGCTTTCCAAAATGTATTTCTTAACTCAATTAGTACATACTATTACTATTAGCATTCCACCAACATTGAATCCTAGAAAACAGAAGATAAATATTATATTTGCAAGAAGATGGATTTGTTTGGTATTAGTGTTTTCCTTTTTTTTTGGCAAAAACATTCCTTTCTTGAGTACAACTTACATCATATTTCATATTTTAGTTGTTTGTTAGAAATATTGTTAATATTAAAATATTTAATATTGTATTGATACAACTTCACTATTAAGAAATGCAAGTGAAACATTAGCCATGATACAATAGTCACATTTCTATTAGAAGTAGGCAAATTAATGCGACAATAGAGCTATAGTAAAAAATAATGAAACAATAAATTGTTGTTTCATTAATCTAAGAAGAATTATTACAATATTTTTTCAGAAATAACAAATATTACGTATTCCATACATACAGGTAACTCGTTCAATAACATCTTGTGAAATACACAGAATAATATTTCAAACTACTGGTATAAGTTTAATATTTACAGTTCATATTGTTACTAGTCGATACCACTAATAGTAATAATATGACGAGTTTATAATAATGATAAATTACGCCGTTTTAATAGAAAACGAACAATGCACATTTGACTGCAAGATTTCTGTTCACATAAAGGTAATCAGAAATTCACACTACATCTAGAACAATACAATATCGATAGCACAGAAAAGAGAGACACTGTTTGCACCCGGGGTGGTTCTCGCTCAGTTTCCAAGTAATTTCCCAAGAAACTAACCATTTTTTGAGAATAAAGTTTCTTATAAAAATAAAATTAAACTATCTGACGTTGATTGAAACTTTCAAATTCCCGCGCTTACAATTATAAAATATTACGAATTGCGTGAAAAGCGTTATATGCATTATGGTATGGAATTAAATATTAAATAGATGCAACCATTACCATCAGAAATAAATTTACTTTTAATAAAGCAAATAATAGGATTTTTCCAGACACAAATCATGAAACACAATTATATATGAAATCATTAATATATTCGCAATAAAATGGTAGTGATTTTTAAAAATCGCAAAAATAATGTTCAAAATATACTCCTACATCACCGAGGAATTCATAACGAGCTACATTTAATAGCTTATGAAACATCATAGAGTTTATCGCTAATGGCATCAATTTCTAAATCTTAACAGTATTTTTTTATTATATGCAGACATTCCGGAATGCATTTATTTATAAGGACCAATTTAACATTATGGTCCTACCCAAACCTTTTTCTTCGTATATCCTTCCGCGAGTGCTGCTACCTCCACCGTCGCCTCCATCTTCACACATACAACATATTTCCTTAAAACGGAATCGCCGGGTCTAACAAACCTAACATCGCCGACTGTGACCGAACACTTGTTTCAATTGTTCGCTGTAAAAGTTTGGCCGAAGTCAAGAACTACTACTCACCTGAATTTCTCGAGGCTGGGAAACAATGTCCTTTCAAAAAATATTAATGCGAAATTTCGAGTCATGTGATATATTCATTCTATGTATATTGGTAATTAAATAGTAAAGAAACTTTAACACATGTACCAAATTAAAGAATTAGTCGATAAAAATTCTCGATAAACACACAACATAATTTTATTGAATATCGATATATTATTCCTTGAGTCGTAATGCTACTGGCTAACTATATTCAAGGAGTAAACCAATGGGTCACATGCATACAGAAGTTGCAAGGAGTAAAATAACTAACTTCTAATGGTACGTATAAAAGATAGATTACTGGTAAAATATCTTTTTCACGAGAAACGTTGAAACATGAACTTAAAATTTGTATCTTAAGGAGCCTTAAAAATCACACAATTAGACCAAAATATACTCACAGTATTTCTCTGAATGTCGTTGCAATAAATGTGAAATGGAAATATTACGTATATGACAATGTAAACGGATAGGAACATCGTTAATGTGAAGATTTAGAAAGATCCTACATTACGTATCAGAGCATGCGGACGTGCTACGTATCTGAAAACTTCAGTTTAGTTTTAACTATAGTCGGCGCGATTTTCTATTTGAAGTGTTTTAGCTAAAGTTCTTTGGAATGTTAATGAAATGTGCGGCTTATTTCAATTTTACGCTTTAAAAGACAGAATTGTGTAATTTAAACTTATGCTTCTAACCACTGGGATATAGACCAGAGCACCCTTTCTTGTTCTGCTAAGGAGCTAGTGATGGCACGATGATGCTTCGAGCCACCCTCGAGCCTTATTTTTAACTGACATCTTTTGTCAGAAAATTTCACTCGAAGCATGTAAGCCCCGAAGGGACTTACATCTAGCAAGTACGTGTTTGGCAAACACGGGGCGCCGAGCTGGGTCTGGAATTGCTTCCACTTACTTGTGTAAGGCTCCTTCCTTTCTCTTTTCTGACCTTCCTTGGTCACCTCTTTTCGATTCCGACGCTATTAAGGCTAGGGTGTCTTTCATTTTCCTCTTTCTTTCATCCCTCTCATTTTTTGTCACCTCTTATTCTTTGCCCCCCCTCATTTGATGTTTTGATATTTGGTTTTGAGATATGATTTAGTATGTTTTAAATCAGGAGGGTTTTAGTGGGTATGGTTGAGTCATTCGACGAGTCCCACACGCGGGGAGTCATGTTGGCTCTCCCTGGTGCGTAACTGCATTTTCCCTACCTGTACAAGTTTTTCGGGCTCCAATGACCTTTGATGTCGACATGAGCCGTAAAGCCGCACACAAAAAAAAATCATCGAAGCATGGAATCAACATTTTTAATATACTTGGAGTTTCACTCTTATCGATTAAGTAAGTAACGGGTTTTACTGAAACAAACTTTAATAACATCCACTAGTATTGTGTAGAATTTCATTCAAAGGAATTATGACTGAAGACACAACTCCTCCAAGGTTCAAATTGCGCCGTCTTCTTTTATTGTTAATCTTCTTCGTGTTTTTTTGTCTTCTCTGAAGTGTTGTAGGCATGTGTTCTTGCACGGAGATGTTTGGTAGTTTTTCTACCACTACTTCAGGCGAGTCTACAATATTTTTGTAAATAATAGAAGGTTTCTATCAATGTACCTTTAATAAAATCCTCCTGAAATGTAATTATTTTGAATACCACCCCTCTTCTGATTTTGAAGTTGAAAGTATGTAGTCCCTCTAAGCGCTTGTTTGAAACGGTTCCTAACTGGTCCAAAAAATTACTTAAAAACTACTATTTTAACTTACGTACAAGATAAATCTTGTGGCATTTAAACATGTGGCACAAAATAAGTTCTGTAATGTAATATAATTGATCCCTAAAATACTTTTTTATATTAATTGAAATGTCCTGTGACGTGTATTAGTTACTCATTTTAATAATAATGTACCATTTCGCATAAGGGCACTTTCTAATATTTCAGCACTTTTATCTGATTTACATAAATATTTTACTTTCATTCTGAGGTTTTTATCACGTCATCTTCCCACAGTTTTTCGGACTATAACGATACTAGTAATTTCAATTTGACGTGTTTGATATTTTCCTCTTCCGTCGTTCGTGCAAATGTGGGAACTTTCAGACAGCGCACACGGAACGCATCGACGCGAGTGCGTGCGGGGGTCCTCTGTGTTCTCATGAACTCGGAGAAAGTCTCTTCGAGAATTGTGCACATCTGAATGACCAGAGAAGAAACATCTGCAGAGAACTCAAATCTTGATGCTAAATAAGCGTAAAATTGTTCTTGATTTTTAATGATTTTGTGACTCCTTAAATGCGTTTCCTTTTACGTATAGCATTGTCCCGCCAGAGAGTTGTATTCCACTTGGGCAGAGCAGCAGTTCAGTGAAATACGTTCATTGTTCTCATCAGTGCAAATATATCACAAAAGTGTAAACTATAGATTGATTAGTCATGAAAAGATGTTAAAAATATTTCATCGTCTCCATATTGAATAACATTCTTCAAAGGGACAAATATTTTATGAAAAGTATTTACTGTTGAGTGGCCGTAACCTCGAATGCGATGAATTCGAAAATGTTCCGCCGGTGCAAGTTGCGTTAGATAGAGAAACTGAGTGCGCTCTGATTGTCTGATGAAATTACCATGTCATCGAATTTGTATAAACCCTTCCAATACAAAGCCATATTTGTACTCGGTACGTACTATTCTCATTCTTGCACTAATCTGTCATTTTGGATCAATATGTAATTAATAAAATTAAAAAATAAGAGAACTGTAAAAAAGTGCATTTCTAGAATATATATGAACAAATATAGATATCTATAGATATACCAATGAAGCTAGAATGAAGTCTTTCATTGGTGATTCGCTACCTTTAATAATGTTTTTCTGGTTAAATACATAAATTTTAATAAATAAATTTACTGTCAAAAAGTATGTTTCAAATGTTGAATGAATATGTGAAGAGCAATAAACTAATTTACTCCCCGGAAGCAAAAGAAGTTTGACATCTTTTATGTCTTTGGGAATCACGCGAAACTATTCTTCAATAGAATGGCCTTCTTCGCATCTGTTGTTGAAACGCTACAACGATGAACATTAGCCCTTTTTTATTACGAATGTTTTGTTCATTATAAGAAACTGCCCTGTTGGACATTTTCTTATAAAGCAAGGATTCAACTTTAGTATCTCAGTCTCTATAAACTTAATCGCTTCACAAATGTAAATGCTAGGAAGAGTTAGAATATTTAATTTCAAAAAATGAAAAAGGATTACAATAATTTCGCGGATGAGATTTTTACACTATTCGAACTACCCTCTTTTTTATGCTGAAAGTTTGGATGCTCTAAGCAAATTGCCTCAAGATTATATCGTCCCCTAAATGGGAATAAATATTTACAATTTTGCAAAATATGTCGCGGGAAACGTGTGGACTCACATTGACTAGACTTCGCTATGCGTAGAGCACAATATGCTTTGTGCGGAATTAAGTTTATCAATGTGAGCATCCCATCTTACGTTGTCTTCAGACTGTTATAGTTTTTATTTGGATTTCGTTTAACAAAAGAGATACCTTGGGCAGGAATTTCGCTGCACTATTGTGGCGTGAGATGGACACTGTTTTGTCAGTGTTTACAATGAGGCGATATGCAGGAAACCAACACGAGAGGATATACAAGACTTCCTGAGCGTTTACGTGTTTACATAGTACATCAGTTGCGTCAACTAACATTTTTGAATCTGATGAAGATGACAACTCGTTCACATACAACAAGAAGGGCATGGGGCCTAGAATGAAACCTTGAGGAGCTTCGCAAATACGAGGCATTGTTTCTGAAAAGTAATGCTGAAGTACTTTACCTATGAGACATTTCGACCTGTAGATACTTATCCATTGAGAATGATATTAGCCATTGATGTGCAAGTTCACAAATGCCATAATAATGCAATTTGTAAGCAGAATTTTGTAATCGATGACATCGAATTCTTTGGAAAAATCAAGAAAATGCCACGTGGATTATCTCCTCGGTCAAGAGAAATGATAGTATCATTACAGAAAAAAGATATGGCGCTTTTAGTGGAAAGGGAATTCTGAAACCGTGTTGATCGTCAGAAAATGTTATTATGTAATAAAAAGTCTAGAAACACCCATACAGAACACATTTTCCATGATTTTTGAGAAAGTAGGTAATATGGAAATAGATCGATAGTTCACAACACCATTTATTGATTTGCGAAACGTTTTTTTTTTGTTTTAGTCATTTTTTCTTAATTTTCCAAAGAATTCCTCCCTCAGGTGTACTTATTACAGGGAAAATACAATCTTAAACATTTTTGAATGTAATTATGGTAGTTCTTTATGCTCACCACATATTTCATTATTTATAGTCTATTTTTACGTTTTTTAAACCCGTATTCCATTGAAAACTCTTATTCCCCCCCCCCAAAAAAAAGCGAAATATTTTTACTTCATTCTTTTTTGTGTTTGCGTACAGGGTGGCTGAGACTCAATCCCTAGTGAGTAATTGTTACGAGTCCATCGGTGGAGGCAGCCTACTGCTGCGACCTGCTTCCTCTTGTGATCACAACAACAGTCTCTACACTCCAGGATCAGTGCGGAGTGCACCATCTGCGCGCACTGCATCACCTGGTGAGTGCAATAACATCTCGTTCCACAATTCAAGACTAATTATGGACTATTTTAAACCATCGTAAAATAAATTGGAACAGCACCCACGACCACACCTTATAAACAAAGAATCAAAAGTGGGGGTGCTAACTTTTGGTCAAGCTAGAACCCCCATTCCAGAAAAAAAAACTCAAATCAATATATTTCAACTATAGGGGCTACACGATAACATAATTTTCAAACAAAAATTCCTTTATTTTCACCCTCCAGAAACAAAAATGTTCAATTAAAACACGAAATATAAGGAGTCAAAAAAATCAATACTTATAAATTCACCCAAATCTACATGCTGTAATTTTGGACTACTTTCGGACTACAGGTTGATGAAACTTTGAGCAAACTGTAGCGACGTATCCTGCCTGCCTGTCGCACCATCTTCCCGCCCCTTACCCCTGCACCGACCGATCACAGCAGCGGACACATTTAACCTATGCCATAAGTTTTTACCTATTTCTTACTAATTAATTACCTCACTAATAATTTTTACCCTCAAACCAACGTTAACAACAATAATTCTGCTGTCTTAATTATTACATCCAGTAACATCCAGGAACTTTTTACAGAATCAGCATAGAAAAAAAATACCAACTCCGTAATTTTTTACTCAACCCATTTTCAGGTCTATACTAACAGCAAAAATTTATTACCCCCAAACTACCCTTAACAAAAGTATGTTTCTGTATATCGAAATCGAATCAGCGTGCCATTTGGTAATTAATTCTGGAATAACAGTAGAAACATGAAACCAACGCCAAAACATTTCACACATCAATTCTAAGTCGTTACCACCAAAAAGAATTCTTACCCCTAAACTACCTTTAAGAACAAGCATTTTTCTCTTTCAGTATCAAACTTTCGTGGTATTTGGTAATTAATTCTACAAACATCGAATTTATTCCATATAGCTTATTCCATGCTATTACCACACAGAAAATTTCTTACCCCATAACAACCCTTAAGAAGAATATTTTAAATTTCATATCAATCCAGAATGGCATTTGGTAATGAACTCTAGAAACGCAGTACGAACATGAAGTGAACGCCAAAACGTGTCTCACTCTAAGTCGTTACCACCCTCAATATTTCTGACCCCTAAACTACCTCTAACACCAATGATTTTTATATTTCCGTAATGATCCAAGGCATTTGGTAACTAATTCTAGAAACTTTTGCGTGTATGTACTTAAGCGCACATACACAAGAGAACAACAAAAACGTGCATTTTGAAGCGTTTTTAGCTATATGCATACACACATATGCAAATATGTGTTAGAATATATTCGTACATGTAGGGACAGCGACGGTCTAGTGGTAGCGTCTTCGCATCCTCGCTCCCGCTGAGCTGTAGAGTGTGGGTTCAAACCCTGCTCGGCCAATCTAGGGCTTTCCCTCACCTCCTCCGTAAGTTCTCTCTTTCGCAATTCCCTTACCCATGTCCAACGGTTAGGTGGAAGAGCAGAGCTTATGGCCTCAACCTCACTATATGTGCAAATATTAAGTGCGTTATTTAAAAAATCGTTTTCTTAAAATTCAACATTTCTGTCAATTCACAGATATATAAATATATTGATATAAGGCAGTAAATACACGTAAATGTTGAATTAAAAGGAATATTTCATTGCTGCCATATCTTGATAACGGATTCATATATTTTATTTCTAAAAACAGATTTGTTCGTACTGAATGTGCATAATTTGATAAATTCGTAACGATTTTTTTCTTTACAGCTTCCCACATTTAGTAAATGTATCTCTTTAAGTTAAACTTGTTTCAAAAAGTCCGCTTATAGCACCCATACGAATATAAAAATGATCACAAAACTAATATAGGAATATCGATTTGTCAAGTAATAGTCGTAAAACAAAAATTGGGACTAGGTGTTTACAGGTGCGGGCGCTAGGCGAGGAGGTAGTCCGCCGCATGTCACATAAGCTAGTGCAGTCAAATGGGCAGAATCCAGTTTAACCTATGAAAATTTTGGACTCGTCAGTGGACTGTGATGTTCGATAATTGTTTCATGACATCCCCTTTCCTAGGGGTGCTGTGTTTTATACGAGCTGATTGTGGATTTGGACATCTTCAAAAATGTCACTACAAAGCGGCCCAGAAAACTACGATCTCAACACTAATATGTCACTATTTTTACATTTCACTTTTTCCCACCCCACCCCAACACAAAAGAGCTTATTGCTTATAGGCGGTGATCATGTTCTTATGTGGCAATGATAGAGCTCTTGTGCGTTATAAAAATGATTTATTCAACACCAATATCGGTTTTTATTATATTTATCTGTTCGTCGTTCCCACCCTGCATGGATGCTAGGGGTATAATATCTCTAATGTGGACTGATTGTGAATTTAAAGAGGATCGGGGACGTCCTTGTCTATCCCAAAGGCACCAAAACCTACGGTTTGGAATCTAATATCAGACTTTTTCATTATTTATTCGTACCATCGCCTTCTCACCCCCCCCCCTAAAGGTGCCATAGATGTATTACTCCTACAAAGCTTCTTATCCGATAGTCTATGTAAAGTTTGGTTGAAATTGCTCCAGACACACTTAGTTATGGTGGAATACATACATAAAACATGTCACCCCCATTTCACAAAATCCTTTCTTAGCGGATGTCTACACCCTAAAAGGAACGTACCTTCTGAATTTCACGTTTGTACGCTTTGTAGTTTCTGAGATTTTATGCTTAGTCAGTCAGTGAGTGGTATTTCGCTTATATTTGTATTCATATAGATTACTAGCTGAGTACCCGCAGCTTTCCTCGTGTGAATTCTGTAATGTGTGTTCAATTTTATTTTTTCTCATATCCTCACTGGTATCCATAGAGAATGTTATCCATTAATGTTGGAAGTTTGATAGTACTGGCGTGTAGCCTCATTCCCTTATTTTCACTGATGTAATTCAAAAATGGTTTTAGAAAACACATCATAATTTCTCATTTCACATCCTTAGGGGTGAATATTTGTAAAATCCTTTCTTAGTGGATATTTTAGATAATTTTGAGTCACGCTCTTCCCAATCCCCACCTAGGGGCGTCGTGCAACTCGTGTGGTCTGAATGGTGCATAATATCATTGGAAATACAATTTTTCATCTCAGAATACACGAGAACCATGGATTGGACCCTAATATAGGTCTTTTTACGTCTCTCCCTTTCCGTTCCAGCTCTAGGAATACAGTGATCCTATGTGATTTCATCTTGAACTTAACGGCATTGATAGTTGAAACTTCTCGTCAATCCTAAAACTATGCATTTTTATTTTTTTCATGTTTCATATTAGTCTCCAATTCCTTTTCTCTATAAAAAAATCCCCACCCAAGGAGTGCTAGTGTAGTCACTGTTCCATGAGGGCTGCTTTTAGACTTCGAACGATATCAGGATTTCACTTTCAACTCAGCGACGCCGAAAATTAGGGACTCTTCTCTAGTATGTCGTATTCGAATATTTTCATGGCATCCCCTTCCCTTAGGGTGCTGGAATTTATATGGGCTGATTGTCACTACATTTAATTTTTGACGACTTCACTACTAATTTCAGTGGTCCCCAAAACTACGATCTCTACACTAATATTGGTCACTTTCAATGAATTTTCGATGTCACTCTTTCTGACCTCAACGCAAAGGGTGTTTCTTCCGTCGAGGGGGTGATCGTATACTTCTCTGGTTTCACTTCAGCCGTCCAAAAAATCATTTATTCCACACAAATATCAGTCTTTTTTTTTCATTATTTTTACCTGCCTTTCATTCCCACCCCTGCCCCAGGATTGCTAGGGATATATTATCTGCAATATGGATTGATTGTGAACTTACAGAGCACAGGAGACGCTCTTATCCATCTCAACGGCACAGAAAAGTGTGGTTTCGGATCTAATATGAAAATTTTCTATTATTTTGCATGTCTTTTTCTTCTCCCTCCACCCAGGGGACTTACATCTAGTAAGTACGTGTTTAGCAAACACGGGCCCCGAGCTGAGTTTGGCATTACTTCCACTTGCTTGTGCAATGCTCTTTCCTTTCTCTTTCCTGACCTCCCTTGGTCACCTCTTGTTCTTTTCGATCCCGACGCTATTAAGGCTAGGGTTTTTTTCATTTTCCTCATTCCTCTCATTTTTTGTCCCCCCTCATTTGTTTGTCCTCAATGTTTTGATATTTGGTTTTGAGATATGTTTTGGTATGTTGTAAATCAGGAGGGTATCGTTGAGTCATTCGGCGAGTCCCACACGCGGGGAGAGTCATGTTGGCTCTCCCTAGTGCGTAACTGCATTTTCCCTACCTGTACAAGTTTTTCGGGCTCCAATGCCCTTTGATGTCGACATGAGCCGTAAAGCCCCCCCCCCACAAAAAATCTCCCTCTCTCCCTAGGGGTAGAAACGTAGAAAGCTGGTTTGCGGACGCTTGTTTCTGGCGCCGACCTGCTTCTTGGAGTGGACCGTAAGAAACTGTAAGGAGTCTGTTTCGAACAGGGTGTCCTCTAGTGACGAAAGAGAGTATTAGTAGATCTTCGATTGTATTCACTGAGAAGTGTGGGTATTGAGAAGCCTAAATACAAACATTGTTCGTGGCGTTGTGTTCTTCTTGATCGTTCTTGATTTTCCTTGCGTTCGTGGTGGTTGTATCTTATGAGTTTCTGAGTGTTCATATGAGAGGTTTTTTTATTTAGTTTCAGGATGGTCGGTTTAGTAGTTTCAGGGTAAAGTTTTTTTAGTTTTAGGGTTTTTATCATCTTTAATAAATTTTCAGTATTCTTTAATACATATTGATATTTTTATTTTATTTAATACATATTGTCACTTGTTCCTCACTTCAAAAAACTTGAAGTGGATAAGAGGATGTAACTAAAATTGGAAATGATGATGATGGTGTGCGAGAGAGTGTATGCGAGAGCAGATTAGAATTAAGTTTGTATTTTAAGTTAATAAAGACTGTATTCCACAAAGAAGTTATAAGAACACTTTTTAATCTACGAGTATTATATCCCATTTTGTGTTGCATATAAACCTGCATTTGTTACTTCGCTTTTGTGAACGATCTAGTATAGCTCAGGAAAAATAAGGTTTTACCGTAAGAAAACCTAAAGCAGGAATCTTTTATAATCGATACTAAAACCTTTCTATAACAACAAACTAAAATTCTCGCACTTCCCCACCCCCCATTTTTTTTGGAGGGTGGAAAATTTAGGAGTTCCAGGGTTATACTTGTACGACTCTAGCGTCGAAACTATGGAGCCAATTCTAGCGAGTGAGTACTCAAATGAAAGAGGACATTCTAAAGATTGCAATGAATAGTTTTACATATGACTTCCGGCAACAAGGGCGCGGCATGCGGTCTTAGACGGGAGAAATTCAATACAAATTCGAGTTCGTGCGAACGCCGTTTATTATTGACGTGCTAAATGGATACCTTTGGGATTATATTAGGTACATGTTATTGAAACACACTTTTAACGTTGCATTCACGTATATTTTTATTCATATATATGTCAAACTTTGATTTTTTGGCGAAAGTTTCCGCGCGTCCGATTACCGTGGTTTATGGCGCGGAGACTTACACTGGAGACTTAACAAGCGCCATTGTGAAAATAAAGAAAATTAATAGCAATCAATTCCTGGGCTAGCAATGCTGCAAAATTGGTACCTAATATGTTACTCAAACTAATAATGTTTGTTTCATCAACGTTGTGCGCCGTGATCTGGAAAATTTAAGATGTCTTGGATATTGTACAATAGAGAATGCACATTAGCCTGAATTGTAGCATTATGCCGCGCTATTATCCAAATCATGTTTCGTGATACATATTCTTTATAATGTACTGTTTGGAGAACGGACTTATTTTGTTGACCATCACGTGGGTCTTGTTACTAATTGATTAATGTAAAGAGAGGCAATATCTAATTTGGAAGCTATTCAATGTAGAACTAAAATAAAATATTGAACCATTAATATATCGGAGAATAGTTAAGACACCATAGTTCTTTCAAGTTATCAGCATTTAGTACTTGTTATTCATCAATTCAACTACTTTTTCAGTTTATATCACAGCAATAATATTAGTTCCAGTACGACATCAAGAAATTAGATAAGTAGCGGGTCCTAAATTTAGTAAATTCGCTTTTTTCTGTGGTCTATTACTACAACTTATCAAGAATATGATTATAACTTCGTGGTTCATTTCCGACTTAGAAAGTAAGTAAGACTTTCTATTTTTCAAATCTTATTACTTATTGATCACGTCAGAGCAGGAAAGTAAGTAATTAACCAAGTACCATTCAACTTTTGTTAATGTCTAGATAAGGAGTTTTCAATAAACAAGAAAATACTAAACTTAACCATGCAATCAATTCATGCAAATTTTGTATTCTACTTTCATCGCTACGATAAAACCAAAATTATATAACAAAATAGCTACAGAATTTCAAATTTACTTTTCAAATCACGGTTTCAAGTGCATGTACGAACATGAAGCAGGCAAAAGTACGAGAGAAAATGTCTTTTAAAATTTGCATCACTGAGTTACTAACCTCAATGTTACAATAAGTCTCTCTTCTGGCAGAAGAGGAAGTTGTGGCCAATTCGTCCACGTTTCGGGCAACCCACCTTCAGCGATCTATAGCATTTTCTCAGACATACTCCGACTCATTCTCACGTAATTTCAAATCAGTTACGAAATCTATTCATTTAACCACACTTAAGGTCGCGAAACGCAAACTCCATGAAATGCGTCTTTCACCTGCCCTCCATTTCCGCTGCAAAGCAGGAAACCAGCAAAGCTGGAAGTCCGTGGAAATCCAGCTTTGCCGGTAAAAACCGGTAGGCGCAGACACCCAGCGCCACCAAGTATCCGTTGGGTGCGCTCTCATTTGAATGCATTGCTCACTCCAGCCGCTGACTGGCGCTTGCTGCCGAAAGCTGGAAACCAGCTTTCTACGAGTGCATACCATAGGGGTGCCAGGGATGTCTTACCTTGTCCGATTCTCTCGTCACCTGTGTATCACGTTTGGTTGAAATTGCTTCAGGCACTCTAGAGTTACGGTGGGACACATAAAAACTGTCAACCCCTTTAGGGGTGAATTTTCGTAAAATCTTTCTCGGCGGATGTCTACACCCTAAAAGGAATCTATCTACCAAATTTCAAGTTTTCATTAGTTTTGTCAGATATTGGTTGTACGAGTTTTATTTCTTGAAAATCTGTAGTAGGAATTTTAAATTAGATTGGAATATTTAGATATATCCAATATATATATATATATATCAGCGTTAATTATGTAGAAAGAAATGTGTCCTTCCTACAATGCACATCTTCTGCACTCAACTTCCTTCCCTGTTAAATGCTCTTGCCCCATCAACCTGCTCGCACGCACTTAGTTGTTGATGATTCAGGAACACAGTTTCCTATGAATATAACGTACTACGCATCACAAAATGCTCGCCACTATTCAACACAGACAAGAAGCTCCCGCCACGTTTGTTATTGTTTACTTCATCGTACTCCCACGGCATGGCCCATCTGTAAACAAGAAGTCCAAAGCACAACGTTCCAAGGCCAACACATTCCAAGGCCCGGACAAGGAATAGAAAACGAACGTATCGTTCGACGTAAATAGATTCTATGCATAATTCCTGAGGAGTAAAGTGTCCGTGAGCACCAGCAAATAAATAACTACCCCATAACGACACCTGCAAGAAACACACCCTTCGGAACAAATTACGTCTAATATGACTTAGATCTTCATCTATCTTCACGTTGATGAACCATCCTTGGCGACGAATAACAACCATTACTACTATTCGAATGCCAGCGATCACAGCTACTTCCAACGATCGCTCCTGCATTTATCAGTCGTGTCAGATACAATCGTTCCAATTAATACAGCTATTTACTGCTCTACGACTTCTAGCGATCACAGCTATCACAGCTATCCGAAGTCCAGCCATTACTGCTGTATAAATTCCAGCAGCTCAGCCCATGCTGATCAGACGAGTCCTAAGCTTCACTAAATACGTGCGTCCACAACTTGGAACACGCCTATTTAAATATTGCGACAAGCCAAACTCATCAAGAATTCTCCAACGCGAAGAACTTCTGCGCCAGCTACGAGAATCTTCATTCCCGGAGCGGCGCGCCGCTTGAACTGGAAAAGCCGCAAGATACCTCTACCAGATTCCTCACGAGAAGCGCTCCCCTTCATACGAACGCGAGCCCTGCGGATCGTCACCTCCGACGCCACGAATCTCTGAGGGTCAAATCTACACGGATCGTCGCTACAGGCGTACAGACTGCTAGCCCAGACGACGTTCAGGTTTNTCACTCATTCAGGTTTACGTAAGAGAAATAAAACCTTATTTAAACAACCTGCATTATAAACTGTTATTTATGTGGTTACAAGGTGGAAGATCTTGTCTTTTGGAGTCAGCAAGACCATCTTCCGCCTACACAACTAACCTCACAATTATATTAATAAAATTGTACATAATGTATTTCCATTGGAAATAAATAAGTAAATATTGGTGCGTGATTAACCAAGAAAAACCAAAATGATCTCGTAATAGCGTAACTAAAACATAATTAAATTTAAATTATCTTCATTCATGTAGAAGAGTATTATCTATCCACATATGAACAGACTGCCTTCACTAGGAGAGGAAACTGAAAATTCATTGCGAAGAAATTGTTCAAATTTTATTTGGAAGTCTTCAAACAATGATATATTTCCTAGAATCATCCAAGAATTCGCACACTACGAAATATATACGGGATACCCGGTCACCTTCTATTCGCTCTGAAACCGGAGTGTTTCGATCGAAAATCATATTGAAGCAGCTGTTTCGTAGTGTATATCTTTACATGCTGATACGTAGGTTCTTCGAGGTCCTAACATGCCAAAATCTTCATTTCTTGATCCAAAAAATGACGAAGAAAATGTGATTTTCAAAGCTACCCTCTTATTGGAGAGCTCATAGCTCGCGAACCGCTGGACTAAACTAAAAAATGGTTATAACCTTATTTGTAGGACATTTAATGAGGAATATGTTTTCATATATATATATATATATATATATATATATATATATATACACACATACATACCTTTCTCGAAAACCTGACGGTTTGGCTATCCGGACGGTTTATTTTTGCTAAATTCAGTGTACTAACTGGCATGGAGCGACCGTGAATGCCTGCTCCAATTGGAGCCATTGGAGCCATTGTGAATGACCGGCTTTTAGTACAGTTGTCAGAGGGTTTTAGGTGAATGTTGGATGAAAGAAGCTGAAAATTGGCATGGTGGTAGTTTGATGAGTAGAATATGGAAACCCAAAAGTTCGGGCTGAGGGGTGACCGCATGGGGGTGGAAACTACCCCTAAACTTTCAAATGCTTTTTTAAAATGAAGAACTATTTTTTCATTAATTCTGACCACGGGAAATGAGAGACCGGGAAATTTTACACATGAAATAATATTGTTTTCATCTTCGAAATAATTTTTTAAATATAATTTTAACTCGTAATTACCTCGCGGAAGCGCTCAAACCCAAATATAAAAAAACCGGAGTCATTCCCCTCTCTACGTGTGCGAATTGTAAATAATGGACATGAATAAATATTTACGACGTATTGTTTGAAAATACAAGGTTCGAGCTTTGTTTGGAACATTTGAGCGAAAAGGATTGTTTATTTAACTGATAATTGTTATTGCAAATATAGAGGGGGTGGATTTCTTGTATTTCGTATCTCAAGAAGTAACTACTCAACAATATAGCACACCCTTGGTGAATTTATATTCCTTGCACTCCAAGTTACGATCCCAAGATCCCACAGTGTTACTCGTGAAATGTGAACCTCAATTTTCATACTAAGCGTTTGTTTATACGTATTTTTCACTATGTTTGAACACCTTCAAGCATTAATTAAGATTATGTCGTTTTGACCACATATTTCAAAATGTTACATATACTATATTGAAGTGCACATTTAAATCTAGCAAGTACAAGTTTAAATTTGATGAAAGACGCAGGCAAATTCAAAGGAGACAGCTTTGTTTTGAATTTTGACGAATATACCGAATTTGTTAATATCTCATTTATCAAGTAAACAAATGGAATAAGGGGGCATTTCTCGACGGGATTCTGAAGAGGAGGTTCTCAACTACAAATTCCATGCACACTAAAACACCTGGTTGCTTCTATTGTTAGGAAATAAGGCACCAAGATCATGTAAAAGAGAAAGGGCCGAGACTCCTGTTTCTGAGTGGGGCCGGTCATTTTGGATACGTGCGATCACGTGTGCGCCGACCGACGCAGGCAGACACAAGAGCGCTACGTGCTGCCGGTTCGACTCCGTTTTGTTGTTTATAACAAATAAATTAAGGTAATTAATGTCGGCTTCAGTGTAATATTGAAATAAAACAGTAGTGCAGGAGTTTTGTGCCTTGTTACGCTGTATCAACCTGATCTGGGAGTGATAGGAAGTATTTGAAGGTTTGGTCTTATGCAGTAGTGAATAATGAAAATCTTATAATATAATATAATATAACTAGCAGCACAAAACAGTCCATGAAGTGATCAGAGAACTTTTCTTTCTTCCATGCTTATTTTGACAAATAGAACATGACAAAATGACATTGTTATTGTGACAAAATAAGAACCATCTCTGTTGGGAACTTCGACAATTGAAATAAAATGTTTTTGTTCACCTGGCACTTGCTCCAAGATGCCTACGGATATTGAATTGAGAAAAGATACCTGTGACAATGTCGCAACCTCTTCTGTATGTTCATTAGATTCTTTGTCCGATTTGCTGGAAGATTACTAATTGAGTTTGGAACCTCAAATGTAATAGATGTAAATACATTATTAAATTTTTGTAAATAAATTTTACTTTTTCCTGCAAATTCGTATAACATATTAACTCATATTTTACATACTCCGGACGATTGAGGGATGAATTTCACCCCTAAACAAACATTCTCGCTGCCTTATTCCAACAAAATTTAACTTGGAATTTGCTGTAATCAACAGACGCAAGTAAACACATTTTTTTCAATTTTTAAGGGTGAAACCACCCTTATGCGAGGGGTGGTCGAACCTCACATGAATCGTAAGTCAATTCTTAAGGGTATGAAAGTATTTTATATTAGTTAACTGACGATTTTCACGATGGAATGGAACATATACGATTTTTGTGGTGAATTTCACCGCTTCTCGACGTCTTACCCTGAAAATATCCAATGGGAAATTTACTAGAATGTATGGAGAACATTTTCCTGAAGTTATTTTTCATCTATTTTACTTAATATTTCACACATTTCGTATTATAAGGGTTGATTCTACCCTTTTAATACCATTATCCGATGGAATTATCCCTTCATCATTATTTTCTGTAATTATTACAACAGACATTTTCAAGTGGACTCCACTGAGCCACGGGTAAACTAAAAAAACGCAAATTTTAATTTTAAGGGTGAATTTCACCCCTATTTATGGGGTGGTTGACCATGAAATTAATTGCCTGTCGTTTATTAAGGCCATAAAAGTATTTCAGATTAGTTAAGTGATAATTTTTATTATTCTGGGAGGAAATACATATTTTTCAATCGTAAGGGTAGGTTACAACCCTTTCCGGTCACTCCCTATCACGAATAATGGGGAGTGAATATTGTACATGCCCCAAAGTATCTCTATGTAAAATTTGAGCTGCTTTCAACAAAATTCCAAGTCAAGCCCATTTTTCGTCTCTGACAACTGCACTATTAAGAAAACTAAAATGAATGATATGATACTGATGAAATTGTTATAACAACGAAAAACCCACTCTAGGAACGAAATTGCTTGTTCGTGTGTCTAAAATGAAATTACATTTATGTGACACGCATTATGCTACATGACGCAAAACGTCTTGAAAGAAGATCCAAAGAATTTGTTTTAATTAAATTTCGACATATAATCAGTATTAATGTTGCTGAGTTTTAGATTCAGAAAAAAAGTTAAGGGTGTATTAATTATGTATGTCGAGTAAGTGTTTTCCCAAATTAATCAGATACACATCTCTTCTGTAAAGTGTACACTTTTAAGGCGTCTTTCAAGTATATAATTTTACGACATGTAGACTCGTTAGCAATCTCAATTAAGTTGGATTTGAAAACTATTTTTGTAACACTTCTGCGAGCGTGTAATAAAACTTCTATGCACTAAATAATTTTGTATCTGCTTGATTTAAATGGGAAAATTTGTTAGTGAAATTGTATAAATAAGTTAGTTTTGCGCACTGTAGATATGAATTTTAAAAGTGTGTGATAAGCATGTGCATTGATTTTGCACACAAGTTTTAATACGGAGTTAGGATAAATAAGGGCGATAAAGTTGAGAAATATTTGTAAATATTTTGAATATTATTTGGCAGTGAGTAAAAGCAGGAGGGGGGGGGATAAATTTTTCATGGTGAGGGGGTCTCACAAATTTTTTCGGGGCGTCTGCGTCATGGAGTTTGAGGGGCACCCGTGTAATAGATATTGAAAATATTCTTCACTGGGCTATAATCCTTTTTTTTAAAAAATATTTTGAACGACCTTTTAAGTAGATTATTTTTTTATTAAGACATGACGTTTGGACTAAAATTGTTACGATAAAACCTCTTTTAACTGGTTTGGTCGGGACCGACACCCTGTCGGGTGACCCGTTTGATCAGTGAATCCTACGTTCCCTGAAAAATCGATTTTCGTTCGATTCTTTTTTGTGGGGCTTTAGGGCTCGTCAACGTCAAGGTCATTAGAGACCTTGATTTTCGTTCAAAAAGAGCCTATAATTTAATCAGGTTATCCCGAATAAACAACCAAATGAGACGTCTTATGCAACATTTTATTGAACTGTACAAGGTGCGTTTGAAAAGTTCGGTGAATGGTGTCATAAAACAAAGGTAACAAGAGATTCCTGGCATTCCAAGTAATCGCCATTGGCTGCAACACTCTTTTGACATCGGGTGTACAGCTGCAGGAAACTGTCAGCAAACGCTTCTTTCGGTCTCGCTGGAAGCACTGTTGTCACACGTTGTTGGATCTGCGCAATGACGGTAAAGCGTAGGCGTTTAAACCGCTCAAACCACCCTTTTTACTCGCTGCTTCGACACGGAACACTTTCTCCGTCGCCATTTTGCGTAATTTGAAGCAAAACTGGAAGTTCGCGCGTTGCTTCATTTCGCAGTGACGCGCCTTCTCTCTTATGAGTTGGTCGTAGCGCGCGCTTCTGCTTAGGATGGTAGGGGGCGCTAGTTGGCTAGTATGCGGTGCAACATCATAACCCGCGCGGTTATTCAACTATGGGACCATTCACCGAACTTTTCGTACATTAATACATAAACGAACACGAAAAAATTGATTCGTGGAAAAATAGAGGCGGACTCCTCCTCCCTCCCGTTCAGCACCGCACTTCTGTGTCACCCTGTTTTACAGTCCAGGAACTTTCCAGAAAATCAAACAACCTGTACGCCAGAAGAGCAAAAATAACTCTTCCACGGGATACGCTGGTTAACAAACGTTCTACTGGAATTGTTTCTTTTCATGATTATTATTTGACTTGTCTTCTTTTTACCTATTTTCTATACAATCGTATTATGTAGATGCAGGTAACTTGTTTTTATTTTTTTACCACAATCTTTTTTGGACAATAATTGTAGTAAAAATGGTGATATAGTATAGTCAAGAATTGCATACAGAGTATGTTTTTATTTTGTTTGCGAGATAAAATTTATTTATTTGCTTATGCTTATATCTGGTCATGTAGCAGCCAAAACATGTTAATAAAGAATCAATCTACTAACAAGAATGTTCAAAATACTATAAAATAAATATAATGGCTTTAATATTTAAAGTACAATAGCAGGCGCTCGGATTTATTCGTAACGAAAATAATTTTAATAATTGATATGATTTTATGGATTTGCTTTTCAAATTTCAAAGAACCATACACAGACCTAAATTTATATTAAAGAAGACACTATAACGTACAATTGGACAAACTAATTTTAATTCACCGTAAACCGCACGCATTAACGCTTGACACTTCCTCAGACGACGGTTCTTAAGATCCACTATCGTCGCACTTCGCTTTGGTTATTTTGATTATTACATTGTTTTCACAATTTTAAGAATGTTTCTTTTTGGCAAAGTTCTATCCACATCTAAATGTTCTATTGAACAATCACTCCCATATAGACCTTCTTGTATAGAACTTGTTTCTTTTGATATAACACAAATGAGGTAAAGTACTATAATAAAAACACTCTGGATCCCGGACGGCAAAACATGGCAAAAAGGACGAGATACAAAATTGAGCTCCGACCTTGGTCAGACACAGTAAACTAAAAAACTGGGGGCCAAGAAATGTATCACTGGAACGCTGTTTTCTAGATCTGCCGTCTGTTGTGTAATCTTTCGATAATACGATTAGTCTTCCTGTCTTTTGATAGACATGAGGTGACCTTCCAGACCTTTTACCACCCTCGCGCCTGCTTATTCAGCGGCCTCCATAGATCTCTGCACGGCTGACTTTTTACGATTTACTCATCAGTTTCTAATATGAATTGAAATTATTTATCATTTTAAAATATCCGTTAGTTTTAAAATTAATACGTTTTTATGATTTTCAATTTAATGAAGGCTATTTTTATAAGTATTTTAATTTTTTAACTATTCAATATTCTAAACTCCCAAAAAACTTCCATTTTTCAACCCTACCCTCCAAAAAAAATTGAATGACACAGTTCGCAGCACAATCTATGGGTACTCCCGCGTAACTGATTATTCTACGAGGATATTATGAGAGGGTCTTGTCACGTGCGACGGGAATGTAAGCGCCAAGTCGCTAAGAAAGCAGGTTGACGTCACAACCGCTGCGTCTAACATGTGCGGTTAGCTCTATACACGCTTAAATACGACAGCAACCAAAGAAACGAGCCTGCGGCCACGATGAAACTCCGTCCAACCACTAGAGTCTGTTCGTTCCGAGCAAATCGACTCACTTTCAACCTTATACATATTTTGAGTTTCTGTTTGCCCCGAGCTAATCGACTCATTTCTCCTCCCAAATCGCTTCGCGCGAATTGACTCCTGTCATGTGTGTCCCCTCTAGTCACTTTTCGAGTCAGGCGCCGTTCACACTAAGGCGATGTAAGATAAGCGATGTATGGTAAGCAATATATTGCTAGGAAGGTTCAAGACAGCGGGCGATAAATCGGGACGACCTGGGTGATGAAAATGTGGTGGGAACACAATTCCCACTACTACAGTTACAAATGTGAGCTCAAGTGAGGAAGACGTTGTAGTGCCTTATTGGACCAGGCGTAGGTTTTCAATCCCCCTCCCCCCACGCAAGAAAAATATTGAATCAGTTTGCGCCACGACCTGTGGGTACCCCTCAATAAACATCGATAGTAAAAACAATGAAACAAATTCTAAAAACGGGTAGAGAATTTAGTCCATAACACTAGGCTTCTAATAATGACGGTAAGGGACTCGACAACAGTAGGTGAAGTCCGAAATACAATGCTATGTATTCGTGATAAGGTATTATACTTACTTTGCCTGTATTGTTAATAATAAGTAGGCAATGCTGGAAATAAAAATTGTTTCCTACTTATAGAAAATAAAACAAACAAAAAGTTACTCGCATATTTGAAGAAGCTGTTTCAGCATTTGCTTGTCAGTCACGTTACACACAGAAAAAACACTATGCCATACCTTCTTTCTCCTTATTCACCTCGTTGCCTCGTCTATAGAGACTTCTGGGAAAAAATCTGCATTAATGATTCATTTTATTAAAATAACATTGAACTCTTTAAGAGTTTGTAGGAAACGATCGTAGCAGTCGAAGCCTCGAAATGCATTGTCTTTACAAAGAAATGCAAAATATTACCGTTAGAAAACTTTTGTTGTAGCGAAGTCCATTGTATCTGATTGCAGCGTCGGGGAGTGATGGCAACGACACCTATGCGCCGTGCAGTGTGGCCAGCGGCGACACTAGCGCTGCCAGTGGGGAGACGAGTGAATGGATGGATGTGGATGTTTCTGACACGGAGTCGATGCGTGTGCGGCTTCCGCATCTCTTGTGAGTACACGCCTCATCTCTCTCTCGTCACAGAAGCGGCCTCCTCGCTCTGACTTCTATCTGTTCATTCTGTGTGCCAAGTTAGTCCAAGAACTTTCTTTAGAATTTCTCGAAGACCTCAACTTTCATAAGATACCTGACACAATGACATCAAAAGAAAAGTAAACCGGATCTGAATGAAACGGGGAGGGGGAGCTAGATTATTTCCCCTTTTTGAGTTTTACCCCCAAACTTTTGCATCTTATCTTTATTCCCAATGAGGGAAAAATAATTCCTCCTCTCGTGATAGTCAAGAATAATTGTAAAAATTATGCACTAATTTATGCACAATGTTTGATGGAATATATATCATTATAATAAGGCATCGCTAACAATGTTTCATGGAATATGTACAGACCTGGAATAATGACAGTGCTGACGAATATATTTTAAGTCCCGCGCGCTTCGAAGTTATTGGGGAAAAAGTGCCTCACTTTCGTTCGACCAAGTGTAGGCAAACCTGAAACTGCTTCCATATTTGGAAATCAATTGACTTGTACTGGCGAACTTACCCCCATTAAATCGTAACGAGAGAAAATGTTTTATTACGCCGCTATTAAAGGAATGTTTTGTAAACTTTTATTATACACGTCTTGGACTTCCATGACAAAAAATATTCTTTTTATACTTAACTACAATTAACTTTATTATTCTCGATATTTAAATGACACCTCAAGTTTCGCCGTCCTAGGGAATATATAACAAATTAAACTTCTCCGTAAAAAATTTGCTTCTTACTGTGAAATCGATATTGTTTAATAGCAGAATTTGCGTATCATAGCAAGATGTCGTCTGGATTTCGTGAGATATGGATTCAGGAATTACTTATAAATATTCTTATAACTTCTGAATTTTATTGTGTGGCGTAAAGAACTCACAGCTTATTGACATCAATTAGTGTGTGTTGTTTATTGTAATTTCAAATGATATTCTGTTCTTTTATGGTATTTTTAGATGTAAATCGTAAATCAAGCATTATCGAAATCAATTTGATATAATATGAATGCATAATACTAAAGGTTAATTCTAATGTTATCTTCAATCATTTTAAACAACTTAAAATAAATAAACAATACATTACATCCGTTCGAAATGTATTGATATAAGATACAAAGATTGACTGTAATCGTGCAATATATAAAACAATATGCTCAGAATAACATTTTTAAGTAACAGAGAAACAAGAGTTTATTTTTAGTTCTCAGAAAATATGACAGAAAGAACATACCACTCTTATTTAGACTTCCAAATACAATTGAGTTGTATTTATAAAGCATTATCTAGGATTATATATCTATATCATCACCATTTCCTCTTCCTATCTCCACACACATTTCTTCTCCTGTCCTCGTTCTTTCACCTACTGCTTCCTCATGTCCCACGTCCTCATCTATTCCTCCTGCCGCCCCCATACACCGTTACAACTTGCGCTCAGGAGTACGATGTGGTACTCGAAGGTGACAATCGCGTTCAGGTGCTGTGTGCGAGCTTCATCCGGAACTAGAAGCTGTACCAATTTCAAATTCCTCTCCACAATCTAACGTCGATTCCATTTCTCGTGAGTCACAAACTCTTTGCGAAAATAAAATAATTATATTTCATCATAATGTCCAATCCCTTAAAAACAAATTGACAGACATTGAAATTCTCGTACAGGAAAATCGATTCGATTTACTATGCCTCACAGAGCATTGGCTTTCAACTAACAACATCAACGATACTGCTATTTCTAATTATTATTTAGCAAGTTCTTACTGTCGGCAAAATTTTAAAGGCAAAAATCCCCACGGAGGTANTAAGAGATTTCTATGTTTGTGAACCAGAAATGGAAAATGCTACCCAAATAAAGTACTTCCTATGGGAGTCGCCTCAGATGAGGAATCTAGTCTCTACGAGACCACCTCAGAGGTCTTTGGGTTTCACAAGTTGAATGAGAATGATAGACGGACCCGAGAGGCGAAGGGGATGGCGCAGTCGGTAAGCGCATGAGCGCGTAAAGTTCAAGGTCCGGGTTCGAATCCCGGTCCCGTCTACCATTTTCATTCGACGTAACATGATTAATTATTTAGCAAGTTCTTACTGTCGGCAAAATTTTAAGGGCAAAAATCCCAACGGAGGTACGTGTATCTACGTTCGTAATGATATTTTATCTTCTCCACTGACAGGCTACGAGAACTTCTGCGTAGATAGTGTGTTCGAAATTTCTGCAGTTGAACTGACCGACACCGGTATTGTTGTTTTGTGTATTTATAGACCTCCTCAATCAGATCTTGACATATTTTTTCGAAACTTCGAAATTGTTTTAAAACATATCACACATTAATCTACTAAATCTATCGTTATATGTGGCGATTTCAACATCGATTTCCTGATTACATCCGACTCTGCACATTCATCAGTTAATCGATTCAAGTCTTATCTACTCCTTCAACCTTATCACTACGATAAACGACCCCACACGCCTCTCCGGCTCATCTCAAACATTGCTAGATCAAATTATAGTCAACAATGGAATCTCGTATCTCTCTGAAGTGTTTATCACCGGATACAGTGATCACCTTGCTCAAGTATTTACAATTAATAATAAACTAAAACCTCTTAAAATCCTTTAAAAATTTACAAGAGTTTAATGACATAAATCAATCCATATTTATAAATTATTTGCTTGAAGAAACATGGAAAGATGTTTACAATTGCCAAAACACCGACGACAAATTCAATGTATTTATCTCAACATTCCTAAAACATTACAACTCTAGTTTTCCCATAAAACGCAAGTTAATTAACACAAAAAAATACAATAGATGGATCACCCTAGGGATAAGAATTTCTTCAAAAAACAAACGCCGTTTATATTATCTTTCAAAACGCTATAACCAGCCACCCGAATTCCATAATTATTTTCGTAAATATAAGACTATTCTCCGAAAAGTAGTCTATGGAGCTAAAGTAATGGAAAACGACAGGCATGTACTAAAATCGAACAACCGGATGAAAGCCATGTGGAATATTGTTAACAATTTCACGTCAACTTCTGAAAATCGCGAAGAAAATGTTTCTTTACTAAACGATGGCAAGATCGTGTCAAATCCTCAGGACATCGCAAGTTTGTTTAATTCTCACTTCTCAGAAGTTGGTAAAATAACGAACTCAATATATCCAAATCAATGTCCTCCAATTATAACCACCCACGTACCCAATTCTATGTTCACTTCCGAAACTAACGCCAGTGAAGTCATGGGAATCATCAGCTCCTTAAAAAACAAATTTTCAACAGGCATAGATGATATACATGAGTTTATTGTTAAATTTTCGTCCCACGCTATATTAAATCCACTCAGAAATATTTTTAATAGTTCTTTATCGGAACGGGAGTTTCCCAGCATATTTAAGAGAGCTAAAGTGAAACCTTTACACAAGATAGGAAACAAACTTAATATTGGAAATTACCGACCAATATCTCTACTACCCACTTTCTCAAAAATCCTAGAAAAATTATTCTATAAGCGTCTTCTAGATTTTTTTAAATCAAAAAATAACATCTCTCTGACGATCAACACGGTTTTTCCACTACAACCGCCATATTTTCCTTCTTAAATGATGTTACCACATCTGTTGACCGTGGAGAAAATCCTCAGGGTGTTTTTCTTGACTTATCCAAAGCATTCGATGTCATCGATCACGGAATTCTCCTTTCCAAATTGCATTCTTTAGGCATTCGTGGACTTCCACATCAATGATGGCTAACTTATTTAAAAGATAGATATAAAGAACTCGAAATATCCTATACTAAAAATAAAATACTTGAGCGTTGTCTTTCAGAAACAAAGCCACTTACTTGCGGAGTACCCCAAGGATCAATTCTCGGCCCTATACTCTTTTTATTGTATGTGAACGACATGTCATCATCCACATCAGATTGCAAAATGGTTCTTTTTGCTGATGACACTAATTTACTATGTAAACACGCCAATGCTCAAAACGTTTTGTCTAACCTTTCGACTTGGTTCCATGCAAATCGTCTCATTGTAAACACAATGACAAAACAGTGTCTGTCATTTCACAATAGTATTACCAAATTTTTACCCCATGTTTCTCTTTCTTTAAACGGAACACAATTAAAAACTGTTACGAATACAAAATTCTTAGTCTCCATATTCAAGACAACCCTCAAATGGAATTGTCACATTGACAATCTTAATTCCCAATTAAGCAAATTGTGTTACGCATTCCGAATCTTAGTTAACGCAGTTAGTCCACATATTTCCCGTTGCGTATATTTTGCTAACGTTTACTCCCATTTACGTAACGGCATTACCTTCTGGGGTAATTCCGGTCAGAGTATTCAAACTTTCAGATTCAGTAGAGGATTGTTTGGATAATTTGTAAATCTCGCCCCCGAAACTCTTGTAAACCTTATTCAAGGAATTAAATATCTTAACACTTCCCTGCATTTATATTTATGAAACGGTCTTGTTTGTTAAGACCGAATTACTGAAGCACCACCCTTGCTTTATACGAAACAGTCTCG
>NNCF01128419.1:185077-229710 GCA_002313205.1 Laupala kohalensis
AAAAAAAAGGTCTTTACAAAGTAAGTTACACTGCAAGACTTAATCAAATTCAAAGAGAGAACGCTTTTTTCTGAAGAAGAAACTCGACACTCCTCAAAAATATTTTTCACAAAATTAAGTTTCCGGAAATATTACGGATTCGTATTGGCACGACTGTTCCTGTTTCCCTGGTATGTTCATTTCTTCATCTTCTGACTTCTTCATAAGCTCGTTTTTAGAAACGGCTGACTGAGGTGTTAACCAAGGAGTTTACCCAAGCTGTTTACCCATAAGCAAAACTTTTGAAGTTTTAGTTTTGCACGAATCTCTACTTCCTTGAGAATAAACAATTTCCTGTGAAAGTTCTAAACTCTGCTCATTACACTGACCCAGGGTTATATTTACACACATTTCTTCATTAGAAAAACCCTCCAAACCAATATTTATGTTTAATGCAGTTTCAACACTCTTCTCGATTACCATACTATGAGAACTTCTGCGTTGATACAGTGTTGGGAATTTTGTGCAGATAATTTGACCGACATAAGTATTGTTGTTTAGTGTATTTATAGACCTCCTCAATCGGATTTTGATATATTTTTTCAGTATTTTGAAATTATTTTAAAGTTTATTTCACGCAAATCCACAAAATCGATCGTTGTATGGGGCGATTTCAACATTGATTTCCTGAGTGCATCCGATTCCGCTCATAAATCGATTCAAGAATCTTATCGACTCTTTCAACCTTATAACTACGATGAACGAGTCTACTCGCCTCTCGGGTTCACCTAATATTGCTAGATCAGATTATTGTCAACATTAGAGTCTCGATTCCTGTGAAGTGTTAAACGCGGGTTACATCGATCACCTTGCGGTATTGATTATTAAAGATAAACTAAAACTATTTAAAATACTTTAAGAGTTTTCTAGACAATTTAGCGACACAAATTTATCCATATTTACAGATTATTTGCATGAGGAAACTTGGAAATCTGTTTAAAATTGCTAAAACACCGGTACTTTTTTCAATAATCCTCAAACTTTACAACTTTTGTTTTCCCACAAAACGTAAGTTACTTAAAACAACGAAATACAATACATGGATGACCCAAGCGATAAGAATTTCTTCCAAAAACAAACACAGTTTATATAATATTTCCAAACTCTATTAACAACCACATTAATGATAATTCCATAAATATAAGACTACTAGCTGACTCCTCGCGGCTTTGCTCACGTGAATTTTGTAATATGTCTGCAACGATATTCTTTCTCACATTCCAATTTCGTAAAATCTTTTCTTAGCAGATATTTGCGAATTTTTCGTGTCACTCTCTTCCCAACCCCCACCTGTAGGAGTGTCGTGCATCTCATGCATCTGAAGGGTACATAATGTCATTGGAAATACGCTTATTCATATCAGAGTACACTAATATCTGTCGTTTTACGTCTCGTCCTACCCACCCCCAGCTCGAAGGATTCCGTGCCCCTATGTGATCTCAACGTGAACTTAACGGCATTGGTAGTTTAAAACGTCTCATCAATCTTAAACTATGGATCCGATGTAATTTTCCTATTTTTATATTTCAAAATTAGTTTTAAATTATTTTTATTCACAAACCTAACCCCCCTAAGAGGTGCTAGTGGTGTCTTTCTTTCACGAGAGCTGAATTTACACTTACACGATAACGGGATTTCACTACCTATTCAGCGTCGCTGGAAATGTAGACCCGTCACTGGTATCTATCATGTTTGATAACATTTTCAAGGCATCCCCTTCCCTAGGGGCGCTGAGTTTTATTCGGGTTGATTGTGGACTTCAGCGTCTTCGGGAAAGTCACTACTTATTTCAGCGATCCCGAAAACTATGATCTCAATACTAATGAGTCCTTTTCGTTTATTCTTCTTTTCATCCCCTTCCCAACGTGAGTATATTCTCTTATAGAGGGTGACCGTGGACATAAGCGGCACTGAGAGTGTGACTTTGCTCTTCTGCTACTTAAATGATGTATTCAACACCAATATTGGTCGGTTTTTACCTATCCTACTTTCCCTCATTTCCCTGGGGATACTAGAGGTATATTATCTGCAAATACGCCTAATTGTGAACTTATAAAGCATCGAGAACGCCCTTATCCACATACATTTTTTAATTGTTACTTTCTTTGGTTATTTCATTTGGCCACCTTGCCTCCAACATTGTCTTAGGAAGGTTTCTTGTTCAGATGTCTAGTGTCCTTTTTTATGTATCCTCCTTGTTCAAAATATCTCTAATTAGTCCTATTTGTGTGACATAGTTTTTGTATTTTCATTTCTTTCGTAAGTTTTTACGAATTCACTTTTCCGTGTCGTATTTGAGATTCCTCTTTTTTTCAAATACCGCTCATACTTATCCACCTCAATGACTCCGAAAAGTCTGGTTTTGAATCTAATATGAGATTTTTTCAATATCTCTCCACTCTCTTCCCTCCCCCTCCCCCTCCCCCTCGCCAGGGGAACCAAGGTTGTGTTCTCCCCGCAGAGGTAGTTGTCATCGAAGTATCAAGTTGAAATTGCTCTACTCTCTAGTTGTGGTGGGATACATACATAAAACCCTTTTTAGCTTACGCACGAAAAAAAACGACCAAAACTAGTTTTGGCAGATGCGTTTATGCCAGAACTAGTTTTGAGCGTTTTCAAAGGGGAATCGTCCAAAACTAGTTTTGTCCTCTCAACAATAATGAAACTTCTTATACTCGATGGCAATTCCTTTTTTTTAGCATTTAGTGCGGATCAAATGTTATTTTCGTATAAGAGGCACGAGGGAAAATGGTAAATGGCTCTTTTGAGAGTTTTCGTGTTCAGATTGGTATAAAAGTATTCATTCCGAGTATATCACTAGCTTTTATTTAACTTGCTCCGTTCGGTGAAAGTATGTATATATGTATTTGTATATGTATGTATAGTTTGAATGACAATAGATGATTATGGTACGATTTTACGAAAATCGATCCATAAGTGGGTTGCAATGGATGCGTGTATGTGAACATCCATTAAACCAGAATTCTTGGAGCAATTTGAACCAAACATGGTACACAAATGACTGACTGACAACAAGCACCGTGTGGATAAGATAACCTTGCCACTTCCAGGAACGGGGTGGGAAGAGGGGTAGCATGTAAAAATAACTGAAAAAAATATTTAATTGGAAACTATAGTTTTTCGGTGCCGTAGAGATGGATAAGGAAAACCTCAATAAGTTCACCATTGATCCACAGGGGAGATGGTATGCTCCTAGCACACATTAGAGAGGGGGTGGGAATACGTATTGGTGAACAATACATCCTTTTTGGTATTGACACTCTCAGTACGCCCACGGTCACCCTCCACGAGGGATATATATCCACTGGGGCTGAAATAGAACAATTACCGAAAGTGGGCGCTATTACTTCTAAGATCGTAGTTTTAGGGACCTCGGAAACCCGTAGTGATATTGCCGATGACACCAAATTCCACGACCAGCCATTATATTCTCCTAGTACCTTTCGGGAAGGGAATGCAATGTAAAATTTTAAGTATTTTTTGTCAGAGCACCGTTTTAGGCGCAAAAGTCTACGCGTGAGAGCACGCATACGTTTAGTGTACTAACAACGCCTCAGTGTGAGTTCTACTTTCACAATATCCTATTTGAAATAATTTATACGTGTATATACACTAAATAATTACCAATAAATTTAATTAGATGATTAATTTTTAAGTATATTTTATCTCTTTAGGTACAATTATTTTCCATTGCTTTTTCTGAAAACTTGTTCTGCTGGTACATCTGGTGTGAATACATATTTGATACATGGTTGGTACATATTTCCATTTTTTATTATATGCAACTATTATATTATGGAACTATACCGTAATATAGTTTGATGGGCCAAATCTACCTTCCGGTCCAACGCCGTAGAAAAATAACCTTATTCTTCGTATATCCTTCCGCGAGTGCTGCTACCTCCACCATCGTCTCCATCTTCACACATACAACATATTTTCTTAAAACTAAATCGCCGGGTCTAACAAACCTAACATCATTGTTCATGGCTATCCTAACATCATTGTTCATTATAATTGTTCATATTATAATTAACATACCCCTAACATACTAACATAAACGGAGAGAAGAAAATAGTGCGGAACAATATTTCTTTATAACTACCGTAAATATGAAGAGCGAAGAATACGACTTATATTTTCGGAACCGTAATAATATTTGTAGTATTATGACATTAATCATTTTTTCGAACCCTCTTTGGACCATATGCTATACTTTGGCCTTTTTGATAAACACTCTGTTATTGATTCCAAGATGATGATTGGCAGCATATTGTTGTTCTTTTCTTTCTACCCCAAATATTTTGGGTATTTTTCATTTTGAAGCCATTGATGCGCCTGGTAAAATTCCGTGAATGTCGTCGTGCTACTGTTTCAGTCGGGGGAAGTGAGGCAATGTTGAACGTCTCCTTAAATGCCAATGCTACGTGTTGCTTGTATCTCAATTTGTTCAGTAGTCTACAAGTTACATATTTGGAAGGAAATTTAATGTATTTTATTTTTCTGTTGGACAATATTCTCTAACGGTGCGTAATTTTAGAGTTGTAAGCAAAGAACATAAGAGAAACTGAATTTTGGGGTCAATTTCCAAATTTTGGTCAATATTCACCACGCTCTAGTGCGATATCTGTTCGTCGGACAGAAAATCCGTAAAGACATAATTTGTAGAAACTTTTATGCACACGTATACTTTTCTCATGAAGCGCGTATTTTTCGAGTTATAAACCAAAAACTGAAAAGTTTTCTGAAAACTCAAGGTTTACGCGGTGGAAATTGAAATTCGGATTCAGCTCCTTCGAACACTTAAGGAACAATTGAGAAAAACACTTCTATAATTTTTCCCCGCCGAACTACGATATACGTGAACTTTGCCAAAGAGGGCCTTGTTATTCGGCACATGTTCTGTATAATTCCCTCGTCAAAGAGGAAGAAGATATTATGAAATTTAATCTCTTCAAATCCGTGGTTAAAAGGTATCTATTGCTCCGTTCAACGTAAAAATTAATTGATTTTAATAAATATTAAGATGAGTTTCAATAGTCCATCAAATGTTTATTTTTTATATTATTACTTAAATTTTAAATACGTCAATTGATATTGTCCTTTATCACAGCATTGCTCTAGTACTTTCAGTAAATTATTAAATTTCATAATTGTTTTCCTGCACGCTTTTATTATTTTCTGATTATTCATGTAAGTTTAATTTTTTTCTTTTATAAACCTCGGCTCGACTGTGCACCGAAATTCTGTCGTCGCATCCTGAGCCAGGTTTTCCTCCGGTTTTCCTTCCGATAGAGGCGGATTTGTGTACGCGCTGTGTTGGCTCTTGCAGGGCTCTTGCAGAAGAGCAGCGGTTTATTGCAATCATTCATCTCGAATTGAGAGTTATTTTAATTGTTGCGATTTATAAACAATGTGTTCCGAATAATCGATAATATTACGTACTTTTTCTTTTGCGTTTTATTAAATACAGATTTGTTGGTATTCTATTGATATTACAACACGTAACTTACTTTTTATTGTTATCTAAGAAGTGTTCTGAAAGTTCCAATCCGCCTCTGTTTTAGGGAATTGAGGGGATGGTCCCTTGCTTGCTTCCGGAGAGTAAATATGTTTATTGTCCTCAACGTGGTCATATACAGCTTGTAACTGTTTTGACGTTAATTTATTTATTTATATTTTTATGTACGAGTGAATAACCAATTCTTTGAGTACTAGTACCACTTAAAGCAATGAAGTGCGTGCCCCGCTAAATGTAATTGGGAAGAACTCACAAAGAATAGTTAAAATAATACAAATAAATATTGAGAAAATAGTTTTGCCGAGGTTATATCTCTTCTTGAAGACGGCTGTTCATAAAGGAAGATGGAAAATAATATTTCTGAAGGACAATATCCAGGGTGATTTAATAAGAATAAACATCTCGAATATCCTAACCCTTTTTTCCTGTCTAAATATATCTGGGTGATCGAGCTTCGCTCGGATGGTTCACGAAATGGTCATTTGGTTTTCAATCAATCGTAGAAAGCGTTGAAAATAGTTGCGATATATGACCATGCGGATCACCATCTTCACAAAATGCATCCAAAAAAATATTTTCGTAAAGGGACTCATCCCGTGGTTTACTTTCTCAGTGAGTTATCGGTTACACCGCTGTGTAAGCAGTATGTATCTCGTTTCGGTCAGCTAAGTACCACGAATGACGAGTGCCAGTGAGGCCCAGTTTACTCACTAGACACATCGTGAAATTTTACCGAGATCGGAGGAACAGCGTCTAGATAGGATCCAGATTGCGGTATCCGAGTGTTACATCTGCGGTTGTTAGTCGTAGAGGGTGAACATTTCACACATCACAGACATGGAAATGGAAAGCTGCAAATTTTATCTTGCCCCACCTGGAAATTGAACCCGGGGTGACTAGGAGACGAGCGATCACGCTGACACCGTAGCCACGGAGGGGACGTCACGTAACCATGATTATAACGAATGATACTTCCTTATGTAACTGTTTTGCTAATTTGGTAACTGCGCAGTGAACGTTACCCATATTACTTTTCTTTCTGTTCGGGTTTAAGGATTCATTCTACAGCTTTCAGGAATCGACACACATTTACGCGGTAGAAATCATTCAGAGAGTAAATGAACATAATAACCATTTATCTTGAATTTTGCTTGCGATTTTTATTCACACATTCGTTAACTGAAAATTATCTATTTATAGAAAACCACATTATACACTAATTACAATATTGGACATACATATTTATTTACGAGAAAATAAGCGACGTTGACTGCTTGGAGATTTCCGTTTATATTTGCCGTTCCTACGATAGCAATGGTAGTCTACAGTTGAAAGAAAGTATTTTGTCTTCGATTGGTAGTCACTTTTCCTTCGCGTCTTTACTTTCCAATTATAGGTAGTAAATTTTTTAATTTAATTGGAACTTAGGGCTCGCCAACGTCAATAAGGAAAGCATGACGAATATGCGAAAAATAAATCTAGATCTCTTCAGATCTTTACAATCAAGCTGTGTATGCCATAGAGTTTTGTTTATTGTACATCACACGAAAGAACCCACGTATCCGAATCAAACCTTACAATTGGCTTTGAATACATTTTGCATAGAAATCCATTTCTGGAGAAGTCAATTACACTTTATTTTCTACCCGCGTTCCGCATCCGGTTTCTAAATATTGATAAATTTTTTAAAAAGTTAATATAATTATGTTAATTGAAGATATGAGTCCACTTTGCCTAACACAATTTTCCAACAGCGTAAAAAACATTTTCGAAATACAGCGAGAAATACTATTGCAAAAAAGTATTACTTTCCAACTTCATGTAAGTTAAATGTGAAGATGCAAAGGAAACAAATTTTTAAAAATTAATAAATAATAAATAAATAAATTTATTGTCAAAAAACAGTACAAACTGCGTATGACCACGTGGAGGGGAAAAAAAAACTAATTTACTCTCCGGAAGCAAGCAAGGGACCATCCCATCAATTCCGATCAAGGGCCCTAAGGCAGAGGCGGATTCAAAAAATTCAGCAAAAATTCCTAGATAAGATAAAAAGTTAGCTGCGAGTTATAATACTAATAGAATGTCAATATGTTTGTAATTTTAAGCAAAAAATTACATGTAAGTTATTATCGAACTATAGATTATTCTGAGTATAGTGCTTAAAAATTGAAATAACACTAAATTCACGATTTATTGTTACAATAGACCCGCCCCTAGACAAAGCCTAGAGAACCTGTATGATAAATCCGCCTCTACCCGAAGGAAAACCGGAGAAAAACCCGGGCCAGGATGGGGCTACAGAATTTATGTACACAAACGTGCCAATGTTGAGTACACATAAAACTAAATTAATATGAGCCATAAGACAACACAATCATGCAAGAAAATAGTTTTTGAAATTGTTATAAGTTGTTTAAAAAGTACTACAGCAATGGCGTGATAAAGCACAAGACGAATTTAACTTTTGTTAAAATCAATAAATTCTTTTACAGTGTAGAAGCACTGGTGCAGGAGGTAGTTTTTAACCGCGGATTTGAAGATATTCAATTTCATAATATCTTTTATATTCTTGGGCAGGGAATTATATAGAACGATTCCCGAATGATAAGGTCCTTTTTGGCAAAGAGTGGTTGACACTCTAGGGCGATGAATATTACTACTATTGCGTGTATAGTGTTCGTGAACGAGACTGTTTCGTATAAAGCAAGGGTGGCACTTCAGTAATTCGGTCTTAACAAACACGACCGTTTCATAAATATAAATGCAGGGAAGTGTTAAGATATTTAATTCCTTGAATAAAGGTTTACAAGAGTTTCGGGGGTGAGATTTACAAATTATCCGAACTATCCTCTTCTGAATTCTGAAAGTTTGAATACTCTGACCGGAATTACCCCAGAAGGTAATGCCGTAACGTAAATGGGAGTAAACGTTTGCAAAATATACGCAACGGAAAATACGTGGACTAACTGCGTTAACTAAGATTCGGAATGCGTAACACAATTTGCTTAATTGGGAATTAAGATTAATATTAATAAATTATATATATTAATAAATTATAATAAAAATATTGGGAATTAATATTGAGATATATTACTGGATAGTTGAATGGATTTGTCAAGAATCCCTATTTTTTAATGATTTTTTTCTGTACATATTCTTGCAGAATTCTCAGATCTTCCTAAAAAGTCTGAATTCCTAAAAATTCTTAATACCTTCTTTAAAAATTCACGGTGATCTACCTCTGGAATGTCAGCAAATCATCTAATTGCAATTTTATAATACATTCTTTACTATTAAGGAAGCTAGTATTAAGGTGCTAAAATGGTTGTATCAAGAAAAGAGACCGTGTTATATCTCATTTTCATCCCAAAACACGTCTGATCTGTGAATTTCATCAAAATCGTGAGAGATTTTCTCAAGAAATTTTTTGACAAATACGTAGATACATAAATACGTTCAATTATTGCTCGCTTAATAATATGGGATGGGATTCAAGTAAACTAACATTGTTGAATGTTTATATTATATCGGGTGTGTTTCAAAATGAATATCGGGGTTCTAAGGTTTTGTGGTGTTTATTACATTTAACTTACAATTTTAAATAATACATCTAATTAAAGAGCAACTCAAAGAGTTTTTCAATGTGAGCACAATTCGTCACACGGTACACATCCAGTCGATAGGCAAGTTCTTCCCAAACTGATCAGTGTGTCTGGAATAATTGTTGCAAAACTGCTTCAATTCTGTTTCTCAATTGGGGTAGGTCAGCTGGTAGTACTTAATGTCATAACTTTACCGCAAAGTTTGCAATATGGCTGCCTTGCACGAATTGACAACTTCGAATTCAAGTTAAATCAAAATAAATATTAATGCTAGTCACAATACGAGACTATTTGCTGTAAAGAAATACTATTTGATAACACAATAAACAAATACACAAGGCAATAGTCGTTTCACACGTTTCATGCAGAAGGAACAGAGTTGCGCCACAATGATATTGATAGTAAGTGAATTGATAGCGGATATTGGCGATAGATTTAAGTTATCAAAAATTCGAATGTCCTGCCAACATAACACGAGGTACAAATATCATTACTCTTAAGTTTCCAATTTCTCCCTCAAGTCCTTACAAGTAGGAAACCCCTGATTTCGATGTATTATTAAAACTGCGTTGTTGATATTATTATGAAATCGCGTCGGGCTAGAAACTATGCTGTAAATTTAGTCGATGCGTATTATAAAAATTATTGCGTCTGCATATGTATGTATGTATATGTATGTATGTATGTATGTATGTATGTATGTATGTATGTTTGTATGTACGTATTTCACACTTTTGCGCTCAACGGTCAATCTATAATGTTTTTTCTATAACTGAGTAGACAAATATTATTTTCCTTTTTTAAGGAACGCATTGTTTTAAGATCTTTTTGTATGTTTTGTTTGTTCTTTTACCCGTATCATGCTCGATGTGATAGTGATGTATCATATTCGCGATTATGTTCTAACGAGGGATAATTAAAGTTGATTGAAACGAGTCTATATGGAAAGATCGAGGACGTAAGTATACTGTTAATACTATCTGAAGATTATTCGAGCATGAACAAATGTCTCATTATAAGGGTAGGCTGGAAACACATGAAGAATGTTTACAAAACAATCATAAATACTTGTTCGCTTTATAATGGGGTGTTTCCAGGAATTACAGAGCAACAATGACCTTTTGTTTTCTTTAATCCCCAGGAGAGCTGAGTAGTCAGAATGAGTATTCATTATCGTGTTTTCTGTTCGCCATTGCGATGAGCTCAGGCGTCGTTGAGTGCGACGTGTGTCGTTGGGAAAATACTCGTCCCTCTCTTCTACGCGGACGTGGATTGAATTCCTTAGAAGGTAATTTACTCATCATATAGAAGCAATAGTATGTTGCAACTGCAGGTTGAGGGAATAGAATGTACATGTGTCTTAGGGTAGAATCTTTTCTAGATAACCTTTGTGGTGTTAATGGTTTTTTCTTTATTTAACTTTTGCAAAATATAGAAAACAAAATCAATAACCAAACAACAAAAGATCTTGAATTGTCATAATATTGTTTTAAAGGCTAAAATCGTATACGAGGTCATTCTCTACTCGTGTTCAAATCGTATGTAAATTAATCGTCTTTTTTTAATTTTTGCTGTCGGTTCGGTGTCTTTGGGTGATATTTATTTCAGAGGATTGTCATTGTCATTGTCATTGGAGAATCTGGAGTTGTTTATGTGAACATACGGAGGAACCGTTTTGCCAAGGAGGAAAGTGTTCCACAATTATGAGTGGAAGACGAAAGAGAAGGTCGCAGTGAAGTAGAGCGTTCGAAACATTCTCAGATGAATCTACGATCAATTTGAGGTCTTATTTGTTAGTTTCAAAGGATTGAATTAGTTTGATGATGTTTAATCGAATACAGGTTAGACTTAGGTTACAGACATAAGTTTTGTTTAAATGTACAGGAGATCAATCGATTATTCAGCAATGGATAATTCGGAATGCGGATTATCTGTGAGACTTTCGTGAAAAACGATTGCTTACACATACGATCTTAGAAAAGTACCGAAGAGCAATAGCCCAGACATAAGTAATTTTGAAATCGAAAGTGAATTAAGTAGCAATTTTATTGCGGAAATGTCTTGGGGACATTGATAGACAAAAGGCCTCTCATCTTTAGTTTTACCAAAACTTGTTCGCGTCATACTTTTATTTAAACAAAAATTCGGAAAAGTAGTTTTTCTTATTTATTAGAAAAACTATCGGTCGTAGAGAAGAGTTTTCGGGAAGGTTTTAATTTGCATTCTTCTTTTCTTTTCATATTCTTCTTCCCTTTCATTCTTTTCGTTTGTTTGGAGAATTATAGGTTTCAGAACTCGTTTATTTATGTTTTTGGTATAATGTATTGGGCAATTGTTTTTCTGTAATTTCCTATCATCTTTCTTGTTAGATATTTTGTGAATTCAGGAGGGTTGTTTTGGTTTAAAGAACAGAATGAAACTTTCCACACTTTTAAGATTTAATGTTGAACCACTAGATGCTTGAATTTAACTGAGACGGTTAAGAGAACACTTCCTTACAACGAGATAAAAAAAGGTTTGATGAGAGGGAAACAACCTTGACTGATTAAAACAAGACAGGGGAGGAATTCAGAAAAACAAACATTGCCATAAGAAATACTATGAATCACTCCTTTGAACTGAACCGTTGATAGATATTGAAGAAAGCAGCCAGGTAATATTAAGATGCAAACCCACAAAATGCAGGAATGGGCACTTTTGTCGACTCGGCAAAACCGCTCAGTGCAGCATCTTGCCGAGTCCCATAATGTTTGTTATTCTATGCAGTACGAAATAAGTGACGAGCATTAACGACACATTGCTGAATGATTCACACAGCGCTTCTAAATGCATTGAAGGAAATAAATACTTACAAATAATGCGATTTCTGACTGTGATGTATTTTTCCTACTGAAATGCAATACGATAATAAATATTATTGTTATAACAAAAAATTTCTAAACAGACAAGGGCGGGACCACTTTTTTTTTTACTTACGGTACTTGTTTTCCCTACTCTATTAGCTCTTATTCACAAAAAATAATTTTGGTCTAGTTTTGGCCTTTTGAGATATATCACTTAAAAAAGACAAGCATTTACACGCGCAAACTTGATAGAAAATAATCTTTCTCAATTTTAGAAACAATTCATATTACAGATACAAGCTCGATATATTTTTCCCTCCATTTATACTCTTTCAAGTATATGTATACAAATTTTTATGTTGATTCATGAATTATATTCGGGATTATGAATTTTTTTTTATGAAATGCGCAGATCTTTACCCTCACTCACGAGAGCAGCAATTCCACGAAAAATGCAAAATTTCCTATCTACTAATGAGACTATGAAACCTAGGAACCCAAAAATTCACATGAATCGCTAACTTAATGGTATGAACAAGTGTACAAAATTTCATAAAAATTTTAGATGGTGGGTGCCATGGCTTGGTTGATTTGTTATGGAATGACCTCAGAGGCTGGGTCTCCACGTCGCGTTGCCAATGTCCAGTACGTCGGATCGAAGGCAACGCAACGCAACATGTACATTTAAATGGGACGATCTCCACATTCAACGTTACGTATTTTCACCGCCCGTTCATTATTTCCACCGTCGTCCTGCTGCGTTGGTACGGGCTACACATCGTGAAGAAATGAGGGTTTAACACACAGTATCTTATGGCATAGTCCGCACATTTGCAGACGTACCACGCGGTGCCGCGCCCTTGAGCGTGGCCATCGGGACCTCCTTTCACGAAGGCTGTGCCTTGAGTAGCTGCCTAGACATTTAAACCAATCAGAACGAAAGAACAGGAGTGAAATGAGAAATCCGTCTATTCAAATGCTTTTTGATTCATCTGGGACGTAAATGAATGATTCATTTCATTTTTGTTAAGTAAACAATTTCGTAATTTTGTAAAATTAGATGGAGTTAATTTTCTGGGTTTGAAGAATTACCTTTTTGGCCCGTAATTAAATTTATATTGAATTAATTAAGAATTAATGAGAATGCGCTGATTCTTAACATTATTTAAGTGTTTAATTATTTTTCTTAAAACAAATTTAATGATTTACCTGTGCTATTTATTTTTGTCTATAAAGAAGACATTTATCTTTTTCGTACTGGGAGAAAGATGTCCCAAGTTTGAAAAATCTCATTACTTCATAATAATAATAATAATAATAATAATAATAATAATAATAGTAATAATAATAATAATAGTAATAATAATAATAATAGTAATAGTAATAGTAATAANAATAATAATAATAGTTTACAAGTTTTTTTTACAAGTTTTTTATTTTTCATAAACACAGATACAATTTTTACATTTTCATTATACAACTTTTACATTTAAATTCTACAATTTTTACTTCTTCTATATATAATTTTTACTTCTTCTATATACAATTTTTACTTCTTCTATATACAATTTTTACTTCTTCATTATACAAATTTACCTTTACATTCTATAATTTACCATAATTGTGTTTACATAATTTAGTTTACATAGTTGCTGAAATAAATTAAAATGTCCATAAAGTTTGTCACATTATTTCCCTCCCTTTAAGGTATCTTAAATACCTTGTCAAAGGGAGTTGTTTTACTACTCCTTTTCTTTTATATTTCTTTGCTTTATGACTATGATAATTTCCTAATTCCACCTTACATGAATACCTCCTTATGTGAGACTGTTTATGATTATNGATTCTGGTCACACATTACACAGATTCCTACCTTCCAACCTGAGACTGTTCATCACAAAAGTTCTATTTTCATTCTCTTCTACCATTCTTCTTTGCAATTGTATCCTTTTACCTTTAATATTTAACACTCCTTAATAGAAAAGATAACAACAAAAATAAATCACAAGTTCCTTATGCTGTTCTGTTTTTCCTATTATAGTTTTCACTTCTATCCCTCTTTACTTCTAATTCATGCATAACCAAAAATTATCCCTCCACACCATACCATCCACATACATTACACCATTTCCTAAAAAGCCTTCCACAACCTTTATACCGTGTATCATTCCTCTTTCATCCCATCATACCTCCTTTTTACCTTCTCCATTACATCCCTTTTACCAGCTATTTTCGAATTTTTCCTCGTCAAAACTTTGTCCTTTTCCTAAGCTATATTTCTACTATCTATATTACTTCTACTAATAACAGTAGAAGCACTAGTAGTAGTTTTATGTGGTACTATTTCCGCTGCATACTTTCCGCTACCAGTATTTTACCTAGTGGTAGCAGTAGTAGCAGTTTTTTTCCCTTCTCTTCTCTTTGTTTCTTTTTCTTTTTTATTTGTGTCCTCCTCCAGAAGAATTTTTTTTCTTTCTTCTGTGTTATTTATCTCTCTTATATGAGTGTTTTATAATTCTCTATAATCCATTTTTTGATTTCTTGTTTTTGTTTATTTTTATGTTGTATGTCAATTATTTTATCCGGGATTTTGTTTATACTTTTTGGCACCATTACTTCCAATGTTCTTTCTCCATATTTATTAAAGGTGATCGGTATCTTATATGTATGGTGTTTTCTGATCCCATACTTATGTGATTTTGTTAGCATTTGTCTTTTGTTAATATTTTTTGTTAGGATTTGTAGTAGGTACATTTGTTTGATATTTAATATGTTGTATTTTTTATAGATTTCTTGTACCATTATATCTTCCTTATTCATCATGCTCACTACCCTATCTTGCAGCGCCTGTAAGGGGGCAATATATGATATAGAAGCTGCCCCCCATATTCCAATACCATACCTTAGTATAGACTCAACTAAGGCCACGTACACATTTTTGAATGTTGCACGGTCCAAAAACTTTTCCACATTGAGCAGTTTCCAGTAGCATAATCTAACTTTCCCTATTAACACCCTTATGTGTTCATTCCAATTCAGAAATTTGTCAAATATTATCCCCAAATACTTAATTTTCTGTACCTGTTCTATTTTTTCCTTACATCTGCATTTTTCGATTTTCCTATGTATACAGTCCTTATTATGGTATCTAATGCTTAGGTCTGTTTCTATTCTTGCTTTAGTGGTTATTTGTAGAACTTTTGTTTTCTCACCATTCATTAAAAGTGCTCTATCGTGAAACCAAAGTTGTAATCTGTTGAAATCTTCTTGTAGGTTATCTCTTGCTTTTTCTAGATCTCTGCTGTATGATATTATCAAAAAGTCGTCAGCATACCCAAAGTACTCACATTTTTTATACATTCTTTTGCATTATTTATATATAATATGAATAGTAGTGGGGCTAAAAAGCTTCCTTGTGGAATTCCAGTTTCTAGTTGTTTTTTTTTCACTGTAATGATCCCCTATTTTTACTGTGAATTTTCTATTTTCCAGGTAACTGTTCAAAATTTTCTCCATCTTCCCTCTTATCCCCATCTTTTCAATTGTGTCAATAAGCTTTCTTTTATCTATCATATCAAATGCCTTCGATAAGTCAATTGATAAAAGCAGTATTTTCTTTCCCTCATTAAGTTTGCTATTTATCCTTCCTCCTATCTTCTCCAGCAGGTCAGTCGCTCCCTTCCCCTTTTGGTATGCATACTGGTTTTCATTCAAAATCTTGTGCTTGTCTATGAAGTTGTATAGTATGTCCACTAAATATTTCTCATATATTTTTCCATCTGTTGATAGTAGTGAGATTGGTCTGAAATTATTTGTGTTATTCCAGCTACCTCCTTTATGAATGGGTCTGATTACCGCTACTTTTAAACTTTCGGGAAATTGTTCCTCTTGTAAGCTTTTGTTAATAATTGTTCTGATTATCGGTATTATTATCTTGTCATTCTGTAATAATAATAATAGTAATAATAATAATAATAGTAATAATAATAGTAATAATAATAATAATAGTAATAATAATAATAGTAATAATAATAATAATAATAATAATAATAATAGTAATAATACTAATGATCTGAAAGTTAAATGGTTGGACTAAATTTATCATAAATTTGACAAGATTTTACATATTTCATTTACCAAATTCTGAGTTTTTATATGCGTGAAAGGGTTAATTACAATTTTTAATCGTTATGTTGACAATACCTCTGCGAGGCGTTGTTGCTATAAATCCTTAAAAATATATTTTGAAAGAAAATATGGTTTTACAGAAGATATAGTTTTACAAATGTACTCTCTGAAATAATTTGTCACCCTTCAAAACCTTTCAACACATTTCGGAATGAATGAAATGGATCTTTTTATGACAGAAGTATGTTTTCAAATAATATTACAAATAACTTTAAAATCTCATCCAATTAATTACATTGTTGCACTTCAATCATATAAGAATTACATCTAGTAAGTACGTGTTTGGCGAACACGGGGCCCCGAGCTGTGTCTGGCATTGCTTCCACTTACTTGTGCCATGCTCCTTCCTTTATCTATACTGACCTCCCTTGGTCACTTCTTTTTCCTTTCGATCCCGACACTATTGGAGCTAGGGTATCTTTCATTTTCCCCTTCTCTTTCTTTTTCTTCTTCTTCTCTTCTTTCTTCTTTCCCCCGCAGGAAGCTCAGTTTCGAGTGAGTATGGGCTTGGCAAACCCACGGTTCCGAGCTGGGGACTGGTATTGCGCCATCAGTCCTCGGACACCGTAGGCTTTGGACATGCTTCAGCGACCACCATTGGCGCGATGGTGGAAAGTTGCATGTTTCAAAGGACGGAGATCTTGCCTTCGTTGGCTGGGTCGCGAGGAAGGATTAAACCTCTATAAAAAAAACCTCAACCTCAAGGTGTGTTACGCGCCGATGAGGTGAATGGGTGTTGAGGACAAACACTCACTAGCGGACAACCTCTGGGGCAACTGCCGCACCTCAGTTGAGCAACGCTTAGTGGCGTGATGCGGGGGCTCCACGTCACCGGACATTTATTTCCTCCGAACTCGTGGGTCAAAATGAAAGATTCTTGTTTTCCCCTGCCTTGCGGAGTGGGCGAGCCGCAGGGTAAGTACCACGCCTTAGGGTCTACGAAGCGGCTGAGGGTTGACAGCCCTCCCACTTCAGAAATCTCAGTAAAGCCAAAGTTGCAGAGCATTCCCTATGAGAATGTTTATGTTGTTATGAGTCGTATAGACGGGACACTTGAAAAAGTGTCCCCATTCTATATTTTTAAGGGTTTAGAAGATCTTGTTGGTACACTGAAGACCATTAAAAGGTTGAGAAATGGTACCATGCTGCTTGAGACAAACACAAGCAAGCAAGCAAGCTTTGAAACTTCTGGATTGTACCAAGCTGGGCGAGTTTCCTGTAAAGTGCGAACTCCATGCTGCACTTAATCGCAGCAAGGGGGTCGTAAGTTGCAGGGACATAATGGAAATGGCAACAGACGATCTTGTTGCAGAATGGAAGGCTGACCATGTAGTTGAGGTCAGTCAGATCATGAGAAAGGTGAATGGTGTTCTGGAGAAGACCAGTACCTTCGTCTTGAATTTTGACTGTCCCCAACTACCAAAAGATATAAAAGCTGGATGGCTGAACCTGCCGGTCCGTCCCTTTATTCCGAATCCTCTGCGCTGTTTCAAGTGTCAGAGGTGTGGACACACGACAACATCGTGTAAGAGACGTGATACTTGTGGAAAGTGCGGAAAGGAGGCACACGAACCTGGCGTCTCATGCCCAGGGCCTGCAAAGTGCATTAATTGCACAGGCAGTCACCCGGTATGGAGCAGGGAGTGTGTCGCCTTTCTTGAAGAAAAGAATATTCAGGAAATCAAGACTACGGAGAAGATCCCNACTGCATTTTCTACTAGTTACTCCACCGCAGCCAAAACTCCAAAACAGATGAAGAACGTATCTGTTCAGGCCGATTTTACTGACGTGTCTACGAGAACGTCGTGCACATGTCAGTGCAAATGCGGCAAGAAAAATGACTCAGCCCTTCCCGAAAAAACTGAAACACCAACAGCTCGTCCATCGACTACAAAAATAACAACTTAAGTCGACTACTAAACCATCAACAAAGACACAAACAAAGTTAAAGCCTGGTTCTAGGGCGAAACCCCATACAGTCCCATTCCGAGTTTGTATGTCGAGAGTGGCGAACCATCTCTTTCCCTCCGGCGGCAAATCCTCATGCAACGACACTTTTGCCACTTGCAAACCGTACCCGACAATCTGGTGCACAACGCGGTTTTTCATCCATCCTCTTCCATCCGTTTCTACAACAACAGACTGAGAGCAACCAAACCTTTTGGATATCGCTCCAAACAAATTTTGGAAACCTTAAATATACGCACACCTAATGTCTTACATCAAGGTTTTAGTAAGTCTCCCCCTTGGGCTTTGCACAAGCCGAAGATTATTTTCGATCTTCTGCATCATGACAAGAAGAACACTCCAGCTCCGATGTTGAGGGTATACTTTGAGCTAATCCTCTAGAAACACCGGGTCCGTATCCTTGTGTTTACCGACGGGTCGAAGCAGGCTGATGCTGTCGGCTGCTCCGTGGTATTTCCCCATGAGACCAGTGGCTACCGTCTAGGCGACTTGTGCAGTCTTTACACTGGCGAGTGCTACGCCATATTGCGAGCATTGCGAACTACAAAGTGCTTCCGCGGATCACATTTCCTGATTTGTTCTGATTCACTGAGTGCCCTCCAAGCAATCCAGAACAAGTATCCAGCTGATAAGCTGATCCAGAACATCCAGGATGTACTTTTCTCACTGCAAGGTGATGGAAGGATTATAATGTTTTGCTGGGTTCCCGGACACGTGGGTGTCGGTGGAAATGAGGAAGCAGACGATTCCGCAAAGACGGCATGCTTCAGCAGTCGCGTGGGTTTCTCCACGATTCCAGAGCGAGATCTCCTAAATTCCGTCAAGTTGAGGATTCTGAGTGAATGGAGTAATGAATGGTTAGCTGTTGAAAGGAATAAGCTCCGACTTATCAATTCTTCTGTTAAGTCATGGAGCAGTTCCTGTAGGCCAGCCCGGCGCGACGAGGTTTTGCTGACCCGCCTGCGCATAGGACATTGTCCTTTCACTCATAGGTATCTCTTACTACTTGATGATGAACCCGTTTGTGAGGAGTGTAGCTGTTCTCTGACAGTGCGTCACCTACTAACTGATTGCAGAAGATACTCGAGTATACGGAGACAAATTGGTTTGGCTGCAGATTTACCAACAATTCTCGGTAATGAAACGGTTCATGTTAACAAACTATTGAATTTTATGATTAGATCGGGGCTCCTTCCACAAGTTCTCGGGAGGGTTTAAAATTTTCATTCCCTTTTCATCTTTACTATCTTGCTTGTTTTCATCGTTCGTTTCTGTAATTCGAAAATATAATATTTAAAAATTGTTTTCCTTTTTGTGATATAATGTATTTTTATTGTGTTTTCTTTTCCTTTCTTTCATCTTTCTATTTAGATATTTGTTGATTTCAGGAGGGTTTTTTAGTGGGTATGGTCGAGATATTCGGCGAGTCCCACACACGGGGAAGAGTCACTACGGCTCTTCTCTATGGTGCGAAACTGCATTTTTCCCTACTTGCATGGGCTCTAATGACCTTCGATGTTGGCGAGCCCTAAAGCCCCACAAAAAAAACATAAGAATTCACTGTTGTAAAACGTTGAGAAAATTAACGTCGGTTAATTGTGCTTCTAGAATGAAAATCATTATATATCAAATTTAGTTGTTTTGATGATACACTACTGATAACAAAAAAGGGTCTTTTTAATTTTTCTAAGTTCCACGCTCTGACCAGTTTTGGATTTGTTAAGTTTGCAATGCCTCTCTCCTCCTGCTCCTTCCCCTTCGACTGGGGAAGTTTCGTTCGACCAATCGTTGGTCTATTTGAAACGACTCCCATATTTGGCAGACTAATAGTAGCCCTGGTAAATCGTAACGAGAGAAAATGTTTCATTACACCGCTATTAAAGAAATATTTTGTATTGTTTTATTATACACATTTTGGTCTTCTATAACAATAATATTCTGTATATTCTTGACTTCAATAAACTTTACGATTCTCTATATTTAAACGACATCTCGAGATTCGTTGTCTCGCAAGGCCTTCATAGGCAATGTAAAAGATATTAGAGTTTCTGTAAAAAACGTTTGCATAATACTATGATAAAATATAGTTTTTAACAGAATTTGAATATAATTGCAAGATATCGTATGGAATTGGTATAATTCGCATCACAAATTACTTATAAATATTCCTATAATTTCTTATATTTATACAGTGAAGTAAAGAAATCAAATCTCATTGCCTACAAATGATGTGTATTGTCGAAAGTAATTTCACATAATTTGCGATTCTCTTAAGTTTTTCATATATGTGAAAAGGAATTAAATAAATATAGAAAACGTTTGTCTCAAATATGAACTAATAACACAAAAGTTTAATTCTCGAGTTATAAATAATATAAAACTACTTAAGGAACAAATAAATTACATCTTCTAGTGATATATTTATCCACGATATAACTATTTGGTAGTAATCGTGCAACCTAAAAAAATAATCAGAGATCAATAATATGAAAACCTCGTTTCAGATATGAATCAATAAAAAAGACATCCTTTTAATTTATTCCAATCAAATTGAAATGTATTAACTCATATTACTACCATAGGTTCTTTTCTTTTTTCATTCCTACTTCTTTCACTCTGTCATTCGTTCCTTCTTTCCTTTTTCCTCTTTTCGCTTCTTTCTTTTTATTTTTTTCTTTCTCTTTCTTTAATTCATTCCTTCTTTTCTTGTTTCTTACCGCGTTTTGACTTTCTCTCTTTCCTACTCTCTTTCTCTCCTCTCTCTCTCTCTCCTTCTCTCTCTCTCTTCTGTCTTTCTTTTACTCTTACTTTTTTTTAAAATTCTTTTTTCATTTTCCCTCCATTCTCAATGGTTGTGTGGGTACGGGTGAAAATTGTCAGGGCTACGTTGCTGATCCGACATACCGGTCATCGGAAACGCTATGTGTGGACCGAGCCTAAACGCCCCTAATGTGGGCACTGCTATATTAGTACGAAAAAATGTCCCGCATACGCGACTCACTGCACCCCATTTTACCTCTCGACTCGACAGACATTACTATCCTTGAACGACAAGATGTCAAAATATTTCTAGCAGGTGACTTGAATGCTAAATGGACCGATTGGCGATGTTTGACAAATAATTATTCAAGGACAACTCTCTATATACATCCTCACACACCAACACATCTGATAAATTCCGTTCCTGTGACATACAAGACATTGTTCTATGTTCTTCTTCCATACGCATTTCCACTATTTGAACTTGACTCAGACCATCTCCCTATTTTATTTTTTCTTCACACGTCTTGTTACCACTTCTCTACTCTGTTCTCGCACGAGTCTTCAAACCAAATGGTTTTACTTCCGCTCACGCCTTTCGCACAAACTTCGAATAATACCCACGGATCAGAAAACAACTTCCATAGAGAAAACAGACAAAGTCATTGTGAAGTTCACAGAGTATCTAAAATCCGCTTACTTCTACTACTCCACTCGTACCCCTCCTCCCTCAAACGTAAACGCGCTTCCTCTCAAAATTAATTTACTGATACGTGATAAAAGACGACTGTGGGACAAGAGATGAAGACTTCAAACGACAGCTTCTGAAGACGAAACGGGAACTACAATCACACGAAAAGACCAAATGGAATGACCTACTGCTGACGGCTAACGAGAAAGGGTCACCCGAAATGTGGAAGTTAGTTTAACAATTTGCTTCCCCGTTTTTGAACTTATTATACCCACCACAAACTTGCTAACCTACGATCACTTATCCAAATAAAAAATATTTGCAGAAATGCTTCACAATAAATTTCAGCTTTCAAAGCCCAATATCTGTCTCCGATCCTCCCCTTCTCCTTATGATGACATTGACATGACAACAACTATTGATGAAACGTAAAACGTATTCTGTACTTCCCGCTTCTTTTCGTGATTTTTTGTGTAGTTTCTTATTAAATAGAAAATTTTTTGACTGGTTTAAGAAAAAGACATCACAAAAGTACAATGATAACACTAGTGTCCCACAGGGCAGCGTTTGATCACCCATTTTGCTCTCCGTGTACATGAATGATATTCTAAGAACGCCTCTGACAACTCAATACTTTTATACCGACGATTTAGCAATGATTGTAAAACTAAAAGGGTTGAAAATTCTTTACAAATATTACAAACGGCGGCTGATAACTTAATAGAATAGACAAAAATGGTATAACGATAATCACAAAAATGCGAATCCATAATTTTTACCTGGAAGATCTCGCTAAAAGAACGACATTTGGCCGTAGACAATACACCAAAACCATGGACGGATAACGTTAAATATCTGGGACTCGCTTATGACACATGACTGCTTTGGACCAAACTAATTCTGGCAAAAAAATATGAACACAAAAACGAATTGATTTCTTTCTAGTTTTAGAAACTATAAACTTGACCTAATCCCTCTAATAAAACACGGAAAGGACAAGACAGCCATCAGTAGTTATCGAAGTGTCGCCTTGACGAGTTGTGTTGGTAAAACACTTGAGAGAATTATCAACCGACGTCTCGTCTGGTATCTTGAACGGCATGACTTGCCGAGTCGATCTCAGTGTGGTTTCAGGAAGTTCCATTCCACCGTGGACAACCTCCTCCTCCTGGAAACAGCAGTTCAAGATGCGTTCGTCCGAATAAAATGTCGGAATATTTTTTGACATCGGAAAGGCTTACGATACTACTTGGCGTCATGGCATTTTACAACAACTCCATGCCTCGGGATTTAGAGGACATTTTCCTCTGATGTTACAGTCCTTTTTTGGATCAGCGTTCCTTCTGATTCAAAATTGGAAGAGACACCTTCTTCAAGAGAGCGGTGTCCCTCAGAGATCAGTCCTGAGTGTGACTTTATTTGCATTGGCCATAAACATCATTACATCTGCTGTAAGGAATCCTGTCCAACACTCTTTTTGTCGATGACTTTGCCATCTTTTGTTCATCGCAGAGCGTTACGGGTGAGGAGCGCCAACTCGTCCTCGATTGTACCAATGGTGAAAGAAGACTGGCTTTCGTTTTTCTGCTGAGAAAACACGCTGTGTTCTTTTCAGTAGGAGACCAAGCCTCCTGCCAGTACCTCACCTTGTCCTGGAGGACAACATTCTAAAATTCTACACTTCAGTAAAGTTCTTGGGTCTAACCTTTGATTAGAGGCTAAATTGCATTGAACACCGTACCAACTTAAGAGCTAAAACACTAAAGTCTGAATCTTTGAAGTGCCCGAATATCAGGGAATGGGGAGCTGATCACTCCTCCTTGCTCTAGTTTTGTCTGCAATCATAATATCTCAGCTCGATTTTGGCTACGTTGTATATAGCTCTGCTCGTGGAAGCTATTAAAAAATGTTGGATAGTGTCCATCATGCAGGACTCCGACTATTATCGGATTTAGCCCCCTCACTTTGAACTGCTGTAGATGCCAGAAATCATAGAAAAAACTAACACCGTTAAATTTGTCATGTTCTTCTGATTATACTCAAGTTAAAAAATGGTTCTAAAAATGAATAATACTGTTTTTAAAACAAATGTTTCAAAAAACGCGAAATTTTTCACAGTTTTTCCCGAAACGTCGACTACTATGTTTTATAAAATAAACTAAAACTGTCCAAAATAATTCTTATTGAGCGAATGTTAATTATGTTTGTGACAACATTTCAAAATTTCGACCTTCTACATGCAAAATATGAGTTATTAACCTTTACCAAAAACATTGCTAAAAACGACCAAGCACATTTTTAAGTAATAAAATTTATACTGTCGCAAAAAGTAATTTATTTTTTGATATAATGTATTTGGCAACTTTATCCTGTCCTTTCCTATCATCATTGTGTTTAGATCTAATGTGAATTCAGGAGGCTTTTTAGTGGGTGTGGTCGATTTATTCGGCGAGTTCTACACACGGGGAAGGTTAAGGTTGACTCTCCCCTATGGTGCGAAACTGCATTTTTCCCCATCTGCAAGGGCTCTAATGACCTTGACGTTGGCGAGCCCTAGAGCCCCATTAAAAGATACAAATTTGACACAGAGGTAAAAATCTTGATGTATAACATTTGTATGCGTAGTGTGGCTCTTTATGGATACGAGATCTGGACTTCTTCGCATCCCTGCAATCAGGAGCGTCTACAGAAAACCATATATTATTACCAGATACCCCGTTTTGCAATTTACATTATTTTCGGGGAAGTGGATACTAATTATCTCGTGTTAATTATTCAGTTATTTCTCTTTGTGTTTTAGTTTACAGAAATATGTCACAACTGTTACTGAATTTCTCTAATAATTATTTTTGTGCATTTCTTTTTATATTATCTCATTTTTCATGTACATCCGTTTACGTAATTTCGTGTTTATTGTTTAATGTATTTTGTGATTGTACATTTTGTTATCTGGAAAACAAAATAAATGATGAGAATAAGAGAAAACAACGTTGGACTATCCAATTCTAAAGAAATATAAATTTAAATTATTCTTGTTTAGGTTAATCCTTTCAAAATTTTGACTGACAAAAATCTCAAATTTTCTTATTTCACTTCTCTTTACTTCCTTTGAAAACTATTTGGCTGATCAAGGAAAATTAACTAATTTGAAAACGTTCTCGATAATACAATTGTCGATGATCAAAATTAAATTTTTGCCGGCAGCGGTGAAGTCGTCCACCCGAAGTTTTCTCTTTCTCTATCATTCTTTCTTTGTTGAATACTGATGAGTAGTTCAATTTCTCTTTTAACACACCGTATAAATTTGACTTCACCTTGTTCTAAATTAACATTCTCCTTAGATTTAGCTCTATACGGCTGACCAGAACTGATCAACTCTTCGTCTACAAGGAAGCTTAACTGCCTGAACTCGAGGTCGCATCCCAACCGCGTATATGTAATTTCATTGCTTTGAGAAGTACATCAGTTTCCTGCACATGATTGGCTACAATTCGAAAGTGTAATATTTTTGGTTCCAAACCTTCAAACTCCAGTTCTTCAGTTACTACTCCACTGATGTAGCTAAAGCATGATCAGAATTCCTAATTTTTACAACATTAATTTACTACATTCAGCTTCTTCCGTAATTAAATTCATATTTGCACCTTGATCAATTTGTGCGGTCATTACACAACCTCCCACTTTAACATTTCTAAAATAGTTCGGAGATTGAACATCACACTAGGTAGAACGAATTATGCGTACTTTATCTCTAGGTTGTGATTGAAGTGTCACACTTGATTGCCACATACAGGTTTTACCCTTGAAACACTGAATTACCCCTCGGAAAACAACACCGTGCGGATCGATTTTCCCTTCACAGCTGTAGCACTGCATTTGAAGCTACAGTTGACGATCACAACGGTGATACAGTCACCGCTAGCTGAGGACACCAGTGTAGCTGGTGCTGCTCTACGAGGACCCCGTTTTAAGATGTTTCAAGACATTACTCTGTCCCGTGATTAGTCTTGTCACTGTCGTAAGTTCATGTGAATAAGCGATGTGACTTGGACTGGACTGGATTTTTTAAACAAGAAATTTGGTGTCACATCCCACTTCAGTTGCAAAATTAAAACCTGCTCCCCTTCCAAACCCCTGACAACATCGATTACGCCATATCACATGCATCAACATATCACGTCATCTTTCAACAACACTAGCGTCTCCACTTCCACCACCTACCCATTCAACAATCTCTCCATAAACATCTAAGATCTCATTCTTCAACACCGCCGATTCAGCAGCGATTCTACTGCAAATGTGACGCCACGGACAAAAGTCATTTACTGAAAACCCGCCGCCTCCTGCACAACCGCCTTCAGAACATCCTTGCCGAGAACTGGCAAGTGTTACTCACCCAATCCCACACATTTCATTTTCTTCATTTCTCAAGAAAAGTATTTTAAAAATCATTCGCAACTCTGCCACAGCTCTACCGTCCATCATCCCCCCGGCACAGCACCCGCACACGTACCTCCAAGAGGATGCCTCTTATCGAATGAAGAGCGTGACCATCTGAAACGTGTAGACATGTAGAAATCAGGCGAAAAGCAGGTCACCTCCCGAACAACGCCATCTTTAATTTCTGTTGTTTTCTTTCGATATTTCCCACGATCCTGGAAAAACGAAATCATCATCTTACTCCCCAGATCCCAAAGATTACCACCTTACTCCCTCCTTGCAAAACCTCTCGAGCGTCGCATCATTCAAAGTTCAATCCTTCACCTAGAATCCTACGACCTCCTCCCGCCAACTTAGCTTCCGCAACACAAGGTGGCTGCTCTCCAAACCCTCCGCCTCTGCCAAGTAATAGTCCCACCCTTTCATCACACGTAATTTTTTTCATATTTTTTGATTTCTCTTGTGCTTTTGATTCCGTCCATCACGCTATTCTTCTCCAAAAACTCCAAGCTTTCCCCACTTTTCAAAACCTTCACAGCTGTCTCATCAAGCGCATATTCAGAGTTATCAATGCGCTCCCTCCTACCGCCCCAATCAAACCCGGCGTACCACAAGGTAGCGAGTGGGCACTCACGCTGCTCTCCCTTTTCCTATCTGACATACCCACCCACGTGTCACCCAATACCTATATAGGGACGACATGTTTGCGCTTTCCGTTAAGACCTGCCATCTACCAGTCGCACTAGTAGTTTAGCCATTTGGATGTTTAACCAGGAAAAAAATTACGGAGCTAGGTTTCTTACTTTATTTTGGGATGCTGAATCCAAATTTCACCTTTGAAATGACACGTAAAGGTGACGTATCATGGTGAAAATTTGAAAACTATTTAAAAATTCGCTCATTTTGAGGGTTTTTTACTTGTAAGAAATATATAAGAATACGTAATTGGATTTCTCCACGGTTTTCTATGTTTTCAGTGGTGCCACATCCGAATGTCAACTTTTCTCAACGTAAGGGTCACGCAAAATAGCAAAACATTTTTAGCCCATATCGATGGTTTTTGCAATTAAAAATACCTAAATACAAAATATTAGTAGTGCTTTCTAGTTTTCAAAAAATACTTTCAAAATATGCCATGTCATGGAGGACTTTATCGAGGAGGTGGGTAGGGCCAGCGGTTGGGATAAAAGTAAGGGAAGATGTGTCCTGAACAAATTGTTAAAGGGTGGATCCGGCACTGATTCTGGTCCTTCAGTCCCATGTGTTATATTTTGCATTGAGATGTTCTGCCACAATACACTGACTGAAAAAAATCCCAACACCAAAAATGAGTTGTGCTAGATAAACGTAATTTGGTAGGCGTGTTTGTACATGTGAAAGATGACATCGATTCAAATTTCGTGCTAGGCGCATGAGTGTGGTGCTACTAGCGCCACTAATAATATGCAAAATACTTGCTTTAAATACGCGCTGTAAATTTCGAGAGCGTTATTTATCGTTGAGAGTTGACGTGGTGAGTTAACGTTAATCAATGCCTTCAAGAAGACGAAGAAGCCATTATCAATAGCTCACAGAGTTTGAATCAGGTCGTTTAATAGGGCTACGAGAAGGTGGATTTTCTTTCCGCGATATTGGAGAAAGACTTGGCAAGAATGTATCGACTGCTCATGATTATTATCAGCAATGGTCAAAGAAAGGTACTGCCTCAAGGAGACCGGGTTGCGGGCGGCCTCGTGGTACTACTGAGAGGGAAGACCGCCATGTTCGGTGTATTGCTGAGACGCATCAACTTCGTCAGCATCATAAATTCGACCTGCAGTTGGCACCACAGTGACACAACGAGCTGTTAAAATCGGTTACTTGAAGGACAGCTCCGAGCCACACGCAGTAGCGTGCATTCCACTGACTCCAAACCACTACCGTTGGCGACGTGAGTAGTGTCAAGCTAGAGCTCATTGGAGGACGGAGTCTGTAGTGTTTTCTGATGAATGCCAGTTCTCCCTTGGTGCCAGTGATGCCCGTGTGTTGGTTAGGAGGCGGCCAGGTGAGTGACTACAACCAACCTGTCTGCGTCCTAGACACACTGGACCTACACCTGGAGTCTGGGGAGCAGTTTCCTATGATAGCAGCAGCCCTGTCGTGGTCATCCCACGCACCCTGACTACAAATTTGTACGTCAGTCTGGTGATTCAACTTGTTGTGCTGCCATTCATGAACAGCATTCAATGAGGTGTTTTCCAAAACGATAACTCTCGCCCTCTTACCACTGTGGTAACCCAACGTGCTCTGCAAAGTGTCGACATGTTGCCTTGGCCTGCTAGATTATCAGATCCTTCTCCAATCGAACACGTATGGGACATCGCTGGACGAAAACTCCAGCGTCATCCACAACCAGGATTAACCGTCCCTGTATTGACTGACCCAGTGCAAGAGGCATGGAACTTGCATTCACGCTTGTATGCTTGCGTTTACAATTTTGGCGGTTACAGCTGTTATTAATGTACCAGCATTTCACATTTGGAATGGCCTTTCTTGCGCTTACATTAACCTGTGATCTTGAAACTTGAATCAATTAAATATGTTACCTAGACAAATGCATTGCCGAAATTTCATTACTCTACAATTATTTTTTTTTGTGTTGGGATTTTTTCCGTCATGGTACATCGTTGACCCATTGTCTGGATGATGAAGATATCTGTTGTGTCCTTGTGGAGTCCTGAAGACGGGTAAAAATCACCAGCACTACCGTGCAAACATCTAAATACACGAAATTTTTACGAAAAACACGAAAGAGCAGCTATTTACTGACATTTAGCCCTTTTTGACGTGAGAACCCAGTAGCACGTGAAGAGCGAGCACGGCAGGAGAGTTGCAGGAAGCACTCCTCACTGACGTTCAGTTCGTGAGTAATATCGCCGTCGTTCCGTTTCACAGATGTCTTCTTACTCCTGCACAATTCTGTGCTCATCGTTTTTGGTTGTACAGGGTGTTTTATTTGTTGCCGGACTCTTTGAGAAGCACGCGCCGAAAGGTGTCAGCCGCTGGGCGACGACTTTCTTACGGCGCTGGGAGAATCAGTTCCGGCGTGCGGATGTGTGCAATTGCCAGTTTTATTTGAAAGTTCCTTTACCGATTGAAGTTTTGAGTTAAAGCTGAAGAGAGAGAGGAGAAAGCAAGAAAAGAAAGAAAGAGAAAAAAAAACCTTTTTCTCTCCTTTCTCTCCTTGAGACATACAGTTGAGACAGTTTGCCGAGAGAAGATACGGCCGTTGGGTCCGGAATGAATAATCGACACCCGAGAAACTAAAGGCGGCCAAACTGCCGTCTTGTATACGTTGGCGTTATTTCCAAAGACGCGAGCGCTACAGAAGAAAGAATTAAGGACTTGAGCAACTTCGAGAGTGTATTTGCGAGTGCCACCTCGAAAGTGATATTAGGAACACTAAAAACAAAAGGAGTTTCACACTATCTTTATAATACGTTTGCTTCGTATTTGGAAAATAAAACTGTGTAGGTGGAATTAGGGTGAAAAGAAGTTACGAACATTCGTGTCGGCGGTCCGCAAGACATCAATAGTGACCTCATTTTATGAAATGTTCTTTTGAACGTCTTCTACTGCATTTCGAAAAAGATACTAGCTTTACATAAGGATTTCAGGCTGACAGTGATCTGGAGATCATTGCATTAATGTATTTGATTACGAGAAATGCATAGTTCTCCACATTTACTTCGGTGTATTATTCAAGTGATAATATACAAAATCTTACAAGTCAGTTAAAAACAATACTTCTTTCTCAAACGAACGCTAACCTTTTCTGGAACTGGATTTTTTCAAAATCTATTATTATTCTATTTCTTAACAACCGATGAGACGTCTCGCATTCAAAAAGGGCCGACTTTGTAAAGCAATTTTTAGACCCAATAGTTTTCCAAAATACCGGATGAGATGATATTATTTTATTTCGGAAAAGATTGACGTTAATTTGGAAGTAAAAAATAGATTACAAACTCAGCAAATCGCTAGTACGTTTAGAAATATTTTGTTTGAACGATGAAACCCTTGGGGTGAGGTTTTGATATATTTCACTGAATTGTATTTCTCAACGAAATCCAATATTAGTCCATTTCTCAAATGTTGTCTGGATGTTTCAAATGAAAAAGAGGTGGACTTAGTAAAATAATTTTTTGATACGAAAATTATCCTGAATGCCCGGAAGGGAATTTTTTATTTCAAAATTATGGATGTAAGGAATCGATTGTAAAAGAACGCAAGTCTCTTCAATGAATAGATATGATTTTATTGCATTTTATATAATAGTGATTTTTATACTCCATGGATAGAGTATCCAGAGCCTCTACTAGATGGTTCTCACACCCTTTTTAGTGTTTGTGTTCTTAGAGTAACCTACCGATGAACGTGAAGAAAAGTGTATGTGATTGGTGAATCGTATGTTGTAGAGTTTGACTGTTGTATTAGATTATGTATTTGTGTCAATTTTGGGAGCGGGAGGAAACTAAAGAATGAGAGAACTGGCCTGGTTGGCAAAGAACAGTGGCGGCGATTAAGGGGGACCTGGTTGGGGCAGTTGCCCCCGCCCCCACTTTATGTAAGAAAAAATAAACATTTCATTTGAACCCACTAGATTGTGGAATTATAAGAAAAACATATTTGTCTTGCTGTGGTGTCACCTAATTGTCTTCCCTTGAATTTGTTTACCGAGGTAGCAACAAATTGTCCTCTCAAAGTCTATCTACCCTCTTAATTCAAATCTTATTTTCGTGCGATGTGCGATAAAAATGAGTTGCCGCATAGTAATATCAGATTAATGGTTAGTTTAACGTTGTTTATAGTGGGAAAAGGGGTATGTAAGAATTGCAGTGGAGAAAGTTCAGTTGTTAATGTACAACCAGTGTCGCTATCAACAATTGATAAGTGTCCTTAGAACATGTTATCCATGCCGGCTTCTGGCTCTGCGCGTGACCTTGATGGAGAGGTGGTGGTCTGGGGTCAAATTAAAGCTGTTTTAAAAACGTATCATTATTGCCTTGCGCACTGCCACGGCTAGCGCAACCCAAGACAGGACACACGTGCTGACAAACGCGATATCAGAACCAGAGTGGCAGATATGTCTTGGAGATGAGTGAGTTACTAGACCGATCGATACTGTGAAATTTATTGGCCAGTTTGTCGAGTGTATCCGTATATTACAGTGCAAATGTCTCTGTAGTACTATCTAGTGATCCGGTGTTATACTTTCTCGCGTGCAATATTGATTCGAGGCTTAAATAAAGCGTTCAACTGGAAGAACCTGTTTGACTTTTTCGCAAAGAACCAGAAGCTGGTAGCAACAAGTGATTCTGAACAATGCGACTCCTCCGCCGTTGTAGATACTGTTTCCACGTTTAGTTTTGTAGAGTCTGTTTCATTAAATACTGAAGCAAGTTTCAACTACCTGCGTGTCCAGTGTGACTAATATTCACAGTCAGCTTCAGCATAGAGATTCACTTCATGGTAAGCAAGCAGCATTATAATTTTTCCAAGACCTACTCTCAACCAATATCCAGAAACCAAAGGAAGAAAGTTCAGAAGTTCGTGGTTCGCGAATATAAGTGGCTGGAATATAGCGTTGCTGGAGACAAAGCATTTTGTTTCTCTTGTCGGTTATTTGGAACCACAGGTTGCTGTGATGAGACATTTTTTTCAAAGGGGTTCAAAAACTGGAAAAAAGCCGTCCAACGCTTTAAAGAACATGAAAAATCCTCATTTCACCTTAATGCTTTGCAACGTTGGCACGAGGGACTAAAAGCCAAGAAAAGTGTTGTAAGATATCTACCCAACATCACGAAGTCAATAAAAATCGCGATAATTTGAAAATTCTCTTTCAAACTTCTCTTTTCCTAGCAAATCTAGGTTTAGCACTAAGTGGACACAGAGAAAGTGAGAGTTCAGCTAACAGAGGTAATTATGTGGAATTATTAAAGCTGAGATCAACTGATAATGTGCTATTGAAAAATATGTTTTTAGATGGTGAAATTTTTTAAAATTATATTCTTCACGATGTACAAAATGAAATGCTGGAAATTATGGCAAATCAAACGCGGGATAGTACACTTGAATGTGCTAAGAAAAGTAAGCATTTGTCCATAATTGTCGATGAAACGCCAGACGTTTCACAGCATGAGAAATTAACTCTTGTAATAAGATATGTCACTGAGGAACTGGAAATCAAAGAACGATTTCTTGGGTTTTTCAAAACAGATTTGAATGATGGTGAAACTTTGTTCAAGTTGCTTCTCTCTATTTTCTAAAAAATTGCTATCAGTCCTCGAAATATAATTGCTCGAACAAGAAGGTTTGTAGAGACATCGAAGAAGCTTCTTCATCTTTGAGTGAAGCATTTGCTATTGACAGTGAAACTTTATCTGCAGGAATTGATGTGTTCTCTCGAAAAGATCCGGAAGAAACTTATTTTAAAGTTAGTGCTACAATTTAAGTCTGAAAACATTCACAATCAGAATGTATTTCCAAACCTTTTCTAGCTTTGAGATTACTTTTCACTGCATCGACAGAACGATCAGTGTCTTGAAAAGAGTGAAAAATTATTTGAGGAATACAATGCTTCAAGAACGTCTATCGCACTTGTCAATGTTGACCGTTGATAAAATGGACCTCAAAACTTGGATGACTGTGTGGAAGTGAACGCCAGGCGAAAGCAAAGACACTTAACTTTGTTTTAAAACTATGAGTAAATAAATGACTATAAGAAGCTTATTTTCTACATTTAGTTTCTATATCTAACACAATATTAATTTTTCCTTGATGTATGGCGTAATGTAATAGGGTTCGAAACGCCCTTGATGAAACTCACGTATTTGACTTCGGATAATTATAACTGTTGGTTTTTATTTTAAACAAGCAATTCCTTTGAAAGTTATATTTTTAGTTTACTCAAAATGAGAGCACTATTATTAAAGCAGATAAGTTGGTAACCGGGTAACTAGTAGCTCAATGCAAATTCTCATGAAGTATAAAAATCTTACCGTATTAAATCTAAATTAAAAAATTTTGTCCTTATTTTTCATTTGCTGATTTATGTAATCATGTTTACATCATAAGAGACATTACATGACTATCGTCTCGTAAATCCTGTGTTCTCTTTCTGCAACCTAATGTTTTTGAGTCTACTCAATTGTCCCTCGTAGATACTCCACTACATTTTCAGTGCTTCTTTAATCCCATATATCCCATTTATAAAGGAGCTAAATACCTCGTATCTTTCTTTAATATCTATCATGGTATGTGATATCAAGTACAACCTGTAAGGCCGACTCACCGGTCCTTGTCGGTATTATAATTTTTGCCCCCCCCCACTTTTGATACTCTATCCATGGAGTATAAAAATCACTATTATATAAAATGCAATAAAATCATATCTATTCATTGAAGAGACTTGCGTTCTTTTACAATCGATTCCTTACATCCATAATTTTGAAATAAAAAATTCCCTTCCGGGCATTCAGGATAATTTTCGTATCAAAAAATTATTTTACTAAGTCCACCTCTTTTTCATTTGAAACATCCAGACAACATTTGAGAAATGGACTAATATTGGATTTCGTTGAGAAATACAATTCAGTGAAATATATCAAAACCTCACCCCAAGGGTTTCATCGTTCAAACAAAATATTTCTAAACGTACTAGCGATTTGCTGAGTTTGTAATCTATTTTTTACTTCCAAATTAACGGCAAACTTTTCCGAAATAAAATAATATCATCCCATCCGGTATTTTGGAAAACTATTGGGTCTAAAAATTGCTTTACAAAGTCGGCCCTTTTTGAATGCGAGACGTCTCATCGGTTGTTAAGAAATGGAATAATAATGAATTTTGAAAAAATCCAGTTCCAGAAAGGGTTAGCGTTCCAGAAAGGGTTTAAGTTGTAGTACATATTGTCTAGTTTATTTTTGCAAAGAGAGGTTTTTTTCTGCGTAGAGTGCTCAGTTTTCACGTAATAAATAAACAGCCAAGAAAAAAGGGGCAAACTTTTGGAATATTTTGAAATTTCTTCATATTTCCCGAACTGTCTCGGGAGGGACAAAGCAAAACAATTTTTAACCAGTGCTCTCAAAATCATGTTGGAGCAAAAAATCACTACTTCTCCAAAACTTTCTAGATTTGGTTTTTTAGCACTGCATGACAGTAATATCTACCAAAACTAATTTTGGCCGTTATTTTTCATCTGAAGACCGAATTCGGGTTTTGTGCGGAACATATAAGGCGAATTCTCCGCAATGTAGCAAATTTTACTTCACCAAGCATGAAACACAATTTATATACTTTTACACTATAATTATTAAATGTTACTTTCAAATGCGTACTTATAATATTTAATTTAAGAACAAATTAGTTGGAGCCGTAGTATGGCTTAAATGTTAAATTTTATAATTTATTAAGACAGGGGAATGAACAGCTGTGCAGAGGAATGAAACAATAATACAAGTGTATGGAAAATCACTCTTTTAGTGTTTAAAAAAATATTTACAGGTACGATTTATTTACTGGTACACTTTCTCACACATAAGATATTTTAAACACGTAAGTAAGAACTTTGTTTCTTAATTCAACTTTTAAATTCAATTTCGATTAGTTTCTTTAAAACCACGTAAACTGTAACAAAAACTACGTCATTTTTTACAACAAATTATTTTCCATTGGACCTTCTATTTCTTAATATTAGTCCTTGATCCTTAATCTCTCCATATTTATTATCCTTATGCATAGATATCTGTATTCAATTGTCAGTGTACCAAAATTCACAGAGTACCATCTATGACCGTGTGTTCTATATACCTTCCTCCGACACGAGATTTTTCGGAGACCTCCCTCAGAGATTTAATTCATCAGCTCCCTCGACCATTCCTCCTCCTCGGAGATTTCAACGCCCACAGTGTACTGTGGGGCTCGTCGAGCGATTGCCCCAAGGGCCGACTGCTGAATTGTCTCTTTGAGGGAGAAGATTTATGCTTAATGAACACCGGGGACTGCTATACAATTGTCAATTTGCTCTCCTGAAGTTGCTGATATCTTTCAATGGAAGGTAGAAGATGATCTGCATGGTAGCGACCATCATCCTATCTGGTTGTCCTTGCAGGAACGTGCGAGTATTCCCGAATGCAAGCCACAGAAATGGATTCTCAGAAAGACTAATTGGACACAATACCGTTTCCTGTCTGTCTTCAGAGATACGGGTAGTGTCCAAGAGAGGGTCTACCATCTGACCCAGGTGATTCATCACGCCGCTGAAGAATCCATTCCGAAAACATGTTTCCGCGAATACCTCATGGTCCCTCGGTCCGCCATTCGGGCAAGGCGAAGAGCATTGCGGAAATTTAAGGCTAGTCCATCTCCGGAAAACCTCGCCGCATATCGGATTGCTAGAGCAAAAGTGCTCAGAACTATCAAAGAATCCAGATTCACCTCCTGGAAAGAGTTTCTAAGCACCATTAAGAGAACAACATCGTCCACTAAAGTATGGGAGTCAATCCGAAAGATATTTGGAAGGTATTCTCGAGTCCCAATATCTGGACTCAATTATCAGGGTCGGATTCTCACCAACAACAGAGAAATGGCAACAGTGATGCCTGAATACTTTGCTGTCCTAACATCTACAGCAAACTGCGATGATGATTTCGTGAGAAACATATTTTGACTTTCGTTCCACCAACTGGGAACCCTACAACTCTCCCTTCTCTATGTGGGAACTTGAGTCAGCTCTAGCGACAGTCCAAGGCACTGCTCCTGGCCCTGATTCAATTCATTATGAAATGCTGAGACAACTCAGTCTCGAGTCGAAAGAATGCCTTCTGGATATCTTTAATCTTTCATGGTCCGAGGGAGTATTCCCTAATTCGTGGAAGGAAGCAACGCTTATCCCTTTACTAAAACCAGGTAAGGACAAAACGAACATCGGTAGTTATCAAAGCATTGCCTTGACGAGTTGCGTTGGTAAAACACTTGAGAGAATTATCAACCGACGTCTCGTCTGGTATCTTGAACGGCATGACTTGCCGAGTCGATCTCAGTGTGGTTTCAGGAAGTTCCATTCCACCCTGGACAACTTACTTCTCCTGAAAACAGCCATTCAAGATGCTTTTGTCCGAATACAAAACGTCATCGAAATATTCTTTGACTTCGAGAAGGCTTACGATACTACTTGGCGTCATGGCATTTTACAACTACTCTATGCCTGGGGATTTAGAGGACGTGTTCCTCTTATGCTCATGTCCTTTTTGGATCAACTTTCTTTCCGCTATAGAATTGGAAGAGACACCTCGAAGCTCCTTCTTCAAGAGAACGGTGTTCCTCAGGGCGCAGTCTTGAGTGTGACCTTATTTGCAGTGGCCATAAACAGCATAACGTCTGCAGTAAAAAATTCTGTTTTCACTCTCTTTTTGTCGATGACTTTGCTATGTTTTGTTCATCACAGAGTGTCACAGGTGCGGAGCGACAAATCCAACTCGTCCTCAATAGATTATACCACTGGTCGAAGACGACTGGCTATCGTTTCTCTGCTGAAAAAGCAAGCTGTGATATTTTCAGAAGGAGACTATATCTTCTGGCAGAACCTCACCTCGCTCTGGGGAACACCATTCTAAAATTCTAAGTCTTCTGTAAAATTCTTAGGCCTAATCTTTGATAAAAGACTGAATTGGATTGAACATCTGACAGACCTAAGAGCGAGAACATTAAAGTCTCTTAGTCTATTGAAATGCCTGAGTAGCAGAGAATGGGGCGCTGATCGCTCCTCCTCGCACCAGTTTTTTCGAGCATTCATAAGACCTCGGCTCGATTATGGCTGCGTTGTATATAGCTCTGCTCGTGCACGCAATTTTAAAAAAGTTGGACAGTGTCCACCATGCAGGAATTCGACTAGTTTCAGGAGCCTACCACACTAGTCCCATTCCGAGTTTGTATGTCGAGAGTGGCGAACCATCTCTTTCCCTCCGGCGGCAAATCCTCATGCTACGACACTTTTGCCACTTGCAAACTTTACCCGACAATCTGGTGCACAACGCGGTTTTTCATCCATCCTCTTCTTCCATCAGTTTCTACTACAACACTGAGAGCAACCAAACCTTTTGGATATCGCTCCAAACTAATTTTGGAAACCTTAAATATACGCACATCAAGGTTTTAGTAAGTCTCCCCCTGGGGCTTTGCAGAAGCCGAAGATTATTTTCGATCTTCTGCATCATGATAAGAAGAACACTCCAGCTCCGATGTTGAGGGTATACTTTCACCTAATCCTTTACAAACACCGGGTCCATATCCCTGTGTTTACCGACGGGTCGAAGCAGGCTGATGGAGTCGGCTGCTCCGTTGTATTTCGCCGTTAGACCTGTGGCTACCGTCTCGGCGACCTTTGCAGCGTTTACACCGCTGAGTTCTACGCCATATTGAGGGCATTGCGATCAACAAAGTGCTCCCGCGGATCACATTTCCTGATTTGTTCTGATTCGCTAAGTGCCCTTCAAGCAATCCAGAACATGTATGCAGCTGATAAGCTGATCCAGAACATCCAGGATGTACTTTTCTCACTGCAAAGTGATGGAAAGAACATAATGTTTTGCTGGATACCGGGACACGAGGGAATAAGAGGAAATGAGGAAGCAGACGTTTCCGCAAAGACGGCATGCCTCAAGAATCGCGTGGATTTCTCCACGATTCCAAAACGAGATCTCTTAAATTCCATCAAGATGAGGATTCTGAGTGAATGGAACAATGAGTGGTTAGCTGTTGAATAGAATAAACTCCGACTTATCAAAAACTCATTTGATTCTGTCCAATAAATGCTTCGACTTGAGTAAACACTGGAAACAACTCATGAATTTTATTCAAAGCTTGTTTGTTATTTCATTTGTTGTGTGGACGTGTACAACCTGATGTACTTTCATTGAACCTTTGAAAGATGGTATTTTTTTCCACGACAGACGGGAAAATGAAATTTTTAATGATTAGAATTGTGTGCCCAATAGCTGGTGTGGCATAAAATGTCTCATTACAACCTTATTTTGTAGCCGCCCCTATGATTCAAGTACTATAAAAATGTATAAAGTAACGTACTCTCTGTTAATGAAATACAAGGTAATGAAACCTCAGATCTTATATGGATAATCAGGTTTTCTTGGATAACCACAAATAAGAAAAGAAAATGACTGATTGTGAGTACTGCTTAAGTTTGAGTCTTCAAAGGGAGTGTCGAGAAGACACATAGCACATAGTAATGAGGACATGAGGTCAAAGGAAGTAAGTTACTGGAGCATGACGTAAGGAAGCAAACCGTATACAAACGGACAGAGAATCAGAGAGTAGAGAGACCGAGAGAGTCAGACAGTAGACGAGGAGCCAACACTGCGTGGGAGTTGCTTCTAAAGTGACACCCCAGTGACGTTCCTTCCGCCGCCATCCTCCTCTCGACGCAGTTTCCGACTTAGAGCATTACGCCATGGCTGCTACCGGCTTCACTCTGGCCAACAATCGACCTCTCCACGACTCTGTCTCTCATGTTTATAAATAATAATAAATAATAAATAAATAATAATAAATAATAATAAATTTTATTGTCAAAAAAACAGTACAAACTGCGTATGACCACGTGGAGGGAAAAAAACTAATTTACTCTCCGGAAGCAAGCAAGGGACCATCCCATCAATTCCGATCAAGGGCCCTAAGGCAGAGGCGGATTCAAAAAATTCAGCAAAAATTCCTAGATAAGATAAAAAGTTAGCTGCGAGTTATAATACTAATAGAATGTCAATATGTTTGTAATTTTAAGCAAAAAACTACATGTAAGTTATTATCGAACTATAGAACATGAACTCTGAGTCTCTCTATTACAAACCCCACTTCCTTCCAAACCTAAGTAGACCCATTTTCCCCACTCCCCCTACGTCGTATCCAACCCCTTCGTATTCTCGGATCGTTAAACCTAAACGCGAGCGACGAGGAAGAATCCGCGACAGGAGCCTAATAGAAATACTTAAACTAATTTCCTCTGAGTATTGGCTGGATTTTCAAAGCTGGACAGGGAATGAGAACAAATCAAGATACAACTTTTGATTCGTGATTTATAATGGAAAATATTTAACAGCACTGCTAGAATTGTGATGTCATATTTCATTCTTATAATTAAAATTATAAATTTTAAAAACCATGTTAATATGTAGTATTGAAAACCATTGAACAATTGGCAGTAGTGGCAAACAGGGGAATGAATATGCTCATGTTTGAACTTTTTTCCCCAGGTAAAATTACTTATTTCAAAAATAGGCAATACAAACATAAAACTATACATATTTTTGTTTTTAATTTTATTTTAAAACAGGCATTGTATTCTCAATTTTTTAAATTATTGAAGTAACATGAAATTAACTACTTTTAGGAGAATTGACCGTGTATCAGAAATATTATACATTCAATAAGTTAAGAAAAAATGAATTTTCAAATAACGTTAATTGAATTTGAACTATGGAGAATAATAAAATGGAGAAGAAAACCGAAAAACCGTCGTGAGTTTTTCCGGTGTCTGGATAATGTGAAAATCTCGTTTGCCAGCTACCCAAAACGTTTGAGTATTGGTGTTGCTGTTATATGATGTTTATTACTTTGAATGTAAGTATATTTGTCTGTTCATGACTTAAAGGTAGAGCAGACGAAGATGCATAGTTTCATAAAGAACAATGAAAGTGTGAATAATCTGCAGCTAGAAAAGCTACAAATCATTTGAAGAGTCAAACGAAAATACTCAGAAGCTGAATAGACTTAGCACTTGAATGTCTTGGTCCGTTTGGGTGATGTTTGAGGGATTTTTCTTCTTTTTGAGTCACTCTGTATGATATCACACTGTTGAAATTCAGTGTTTAATACCTCAGTTTATCTTGTTTTTTAGTTTTACACTGTTTAACATATAATGCGAGCCTTTGGACTATTGGAGTTATTTTACGTGCAAGGACATTTTAGTAAATAGGAGGTATTGTCAATATTTAAAACGATACATTTCTTTCATCCTTCTCTTCATCGTTTTGATGGGTCTTTGTTAGGAAAATAATGAGGTACCTAGTGAGGCTCCTTGTGAATTTAGTGAATATTACAAATGTGTTGTTCTTCCAGGTTGCAAGATCGAAGTAGAAACCGCAAGAGTCCCAATTGGTCTCGGAAAGTTCGAGATCAGTGGACGAAACATCAGAGTGCGAATGACGCGGAAGGTGAGTTACCTCCACTCATTCTTCACGATTTTCATGCGAGGACGAACGGAATGTATATTTTACACGATATGTTCAATCCATCTCAAGTGGTCGAGAAATGTTTTTTTTTTTGCTCGACAGTTTGTAAATGAAGTAATGTTTTTACTGTAATTTACCTCAAGAGTCAAAAGCTCAGAAGAGGTAAAATGTTCTTTTTATAGCGAACCATTTTCTAATGGCAGCTAATAATTTGCTCAGGGTTCGTCAATTTTCGCATACGCAGACGTGAAAATAAGTTACCGCAAGATCCATTAGTGCTAGACATTTGATCAAATCCCAATGAGTTCAACTTGTTCTCCATAACATAACATATTTGTATGAAAATCACCTGTAGTGACGACTAATTTACGAAACTCTCACTTAAACTTCAAATTTGTAGTTGGCCGATCAGCATTTTGAAGGAATGTTTGTAGGGAAGTTTATGAAATCAAGTTTTTACTTTGATATTTTAGTCTATAATAAATTACACATTTTTGAAAATCTGTATTTTCCCTTTCCATTTTCATACGAATACAATATGTCAATGAGAACAAGTAGAACTCATATGCATAATTGTTTCTTGAGGTAATGGCTTTTCTTTTCAAGTCTGGAAGAATGAAAATCAACCCCAAGAACAAAATTAACCATTACAAAACAGTTCGGTATAAAAATAAAATTCTTGGCATTCGAGGTGAGAGGAAAAATATTATTTTATTTTAAAATGGTGAAGCGATCTCTGTTGAACATGGGTGAAAGTGCATCGCCAGTCTTGCTGGTCGGCGTCGATGTGTCAGTGGTTACCGCAGTGGCTTCGCACACCAGAGTCCTTTCAAACCCAGTTGCGGTCGACGGATTTTTTGGATGAGAAAATTCACACACGACATGTATATGAACCTCGCCAAAAATCACGAAATAAAAAATATGATGCATGTTAAAGATCCCTCGAGCATCACGGATGCTCTCGACAAAATTAATTCTCGGCGAAAAGTGCACCCTAGCAGAGTTATGCACCCAAGTCGGTGATAATTATTAGAATTGCTTCAGAACTAGGCAACTTCGAAGAGCATACACTCCTCAGAGGACATTACGTAGAGGCTCCTCTGTGTCCTGGTCTTTGCACACGGCCTCCTAATGACGGGGACGAGATGTGCGAGTGAGGGGAAACGGGAGTGCCGCGATCCCACTTCGTCCACTGTAAATTCTACTTGGATTGAACCAACAAGCGTCACAGGTAGAAGACGAGAGCTCTAGGCACAACGGCCATGATCAGCGTGATTTTATACGAAACCAGGCGCTTTCGGACTCAGTCCGCTACGTCGCGCTATTGACTGCAACCGAACTGTCTCTTTCTTGCTCTCTGATAGGAGCCTAGATGTAGGACCGAGTTCCTCCATCCCAATGTTTATGTGAAAAAAATGTATGATGCATGTGCATTGTTTGGTGCTTTCTCCAACTTAATGTGCCTTGTATGTTGTGACATTTTACATATTATGTTAGCGCTTATAGTTCTTAGCTGTGTGACAATCTTATTGTGAATGTCTATGAAAGCACTTTATACGGATACATTTGAACAAATCTATCATATTTCAGTATTTTGATGAAATAGCTGCAACATAAATATTTTTGTAGATTTCAAATTCATAATTGATCTTCTTGCTACGTGGAACTCAAGTTTTCTCTCATCTTTATGTGCTATGAACATTTGGTATTATTGATTGTCAAAGTATTTTATATTGTCGGTGTTTTTCTTTTTTTTTAAATCTTCATTTCGAGAAAAAACTTCAGCGCATAGTTCGGGCATTTGTCACATTTAAATTCGGTGATTTAATATTAGAAAAGAATCGAAACTCGTGGTCAATGTCACAATTGCGTGATTCAGATTTCCATTTTCAATGGAAGTTGTTTATTATCGCTTCCGTCCCCTCTCAGATTCTGAAGAAATTAGATGGATCAAAACTCACTCCTTTTCTGTGACTGCGTTTCTTCCAATCAAGGTTTGATCACACTTTTCGTATTTTTATACAAATTCGCCTTTTATCAAGAGGTGAGTGATCATTACCTGCTATGTGCCCAGGGATGCTATCGCAAATCACACGAGATCCCGACCCGTCATCACTTTCTTTAGCAGAATGATGAACTATTCCATTCTTACCATTGATTTAATTCATTGAATAATGTCTGAGAAAAAGAATTCTTCTATTATATCTTACGAACATGAGGAAAAAGTCACTGAAAGTTACATGACGAAACTGAGAGTCGCTATGACTCTTAATAAAGTGGTCTGTGCAGCTAATGTAATGGAAAATGACAGGTCGATACTACGAGTAAAATCGAACAACCAGACCGAAACCATGTGGAATATAATAAAAAAAATGACACGTCTCCTTCAGAAAGTCGCCAAGAAAACCGTTCCCTACTAGACGATGGCAAAATCGTATCAAATTGAAAGGACATCGCAATTTTGTATTGTTCTTATTTCTCAGAAGTAGGTAAAATATCGAAATCAGTAACTCTCAATCATTGTCCACCAAACACATCCTTTCACAAACCACATTCTAACGTTAGTGAAGTTCTGTGTCATCAGTGAATAAAAAATAAATTTTCAGCATGGCTAGATGACTTAGCTGAATTTATAGTAAAATCTTTCTCTCACGTTACATTAAATCCACTTACTCGTATTTCTAATAACTTTGTAGAAGGCGTGTTTCCTGATATATTTCAGAAAGCTTAAGTGAAACCATTATACAAGAAACGAAATAAACGTGATGTTGGAAACTATCGACCTGTTATATCGCCTACATTCTGCTGAAAAAAACTTTTCTACAAGCGACTTTTAGACTTCTTATAGCGCAATATTTTTTTCTTAATCGATCAGCTCAGTTTCAGAAAATCTCTTTCAACTATCAGCGCTATATTTTCTTTTTTTAAATGATGTAACCATTTCTCTTGACTATAGAGATAATCCTCAAGTCATATTTCTTGATTTATCGAAAGTAATCGATGTCGAAATTCTTCTCTCAATACTGCATTCATACGGCACCAAGGGCAATTTCTTTTTAAAAGATGGGAAATTTCGACTTGCCGATACCTATGTTGGAAATAAAGTATATCAGTATTGCCTTTTCGAAAAAAGCCACTTACTGACGGACTTCGAGGTTTGAAGCCATTTCCTCGCCAGGACGATGTCATCCACCTCACCTCTTTGCTGATGACACAAATTTACTATAAGTGTTCCCAGTAGTTCATGTAAACCAGTGATTCCCAAAGTGAGTGCCACCGCCCCCTGGTGGGTGTTGCAGCGATCCAGGTGATGGCCACAGGTGCATTTGGGGGCGGTGAAACCATAAAAGACCGAAGAGAAGATTCAGAAAAATTAATTTATCTATTTCGCTCAAAACGCTTAATTTTTCTTTGAACAACGTACTGGACGTTGGCTCGGTTCCCGCATTGAGGTATATGCAATCGCGCACTGCCAGTGTTCATGTGGTGCAACTGAATTGCCGTTCCAAACCTACAAGCATTGCTGCGGACAACTGCCACTCGTGCGATTGTTGTGATATTGTGACAAGTTAAAGTTAACTAACAAATAGTGCGACTATAATTGGTGAGTATTATTCATTTATTTCTTAATAATTATATGCGCTTTATAATTAATAAAATCATGTTTATTTATTTCATTAGTATTTATTTTAGTTTGTTTTTTACAAAAATATTTCAAAAAATTACCAAAAAAAATAATTAAAAATACCTCCACAAAAAGTTTATTTTTTCTACAGATAATAATGACTCAACCAAAGAAAGATGTAGACAATATAATATCGAATATTTGAAATATGGCTTCATTGAGTCGCCTGTAAACAATAATAATAATAATAAATTTATTGACAAAAAACAGTACAGGCTGCGTATGACCACGTGGAGGACAATAAACTAATTTACTCTCCGGAAGCAAGCAAAGGACCATCCCATCAATTCCGTACAAGGGCCCTAAGGCAGAGGCGGATTCAAAAATTTCAGCAAAAGTTCCTAGATAAGATAAAAAGTTAGCTGCGAGTTATACATATATAATGTCAATATGTTTGTAATTTAACGCAAATATGTTTGTAAATTTACATGTACAAGTTATTAACGAACTATATATTATTCTGAGTATAGTGTTTAAAAATCATAAGAGTTGAAAAAACACTAAATTCACGATTTATTGTTACAATAATCACGCCCCTAGACAAAGCCTAGAGAACCTGTATAAGAAATCCGCCTCTACCCGAAGGAAAA
>NNCF01128419.1:230586-257308 GCA_002313205.1 Laupala kohalensis
CGTGTTTACATAGTAAATTAGTGTCATCAGCGAAAAGAACCATTTCGCAATCTGATGTGGATGATGACATGTCGTTCACATACAATAAAAAGAGTATAGGGCCGAGAATTGAACCTTGGGGTACTCCGCNAAAAGGAGAATTTCGTGATCGATGACAATGAATGCTTTGGATAAGTCAAGAAAAACACCCTGAGTATTTTCTCCACGGTCTAGAGATGTGGTAACATCGTTTAAGAAGGAAAATATGGCGCTTGTAGTGGAAAAGGATTTCCTAAAACCGTGTTGATCGTCAGAGAGAATGTTATATTTTGATAAAAAATCTAGAAGACGCTTATAGAACAATTTTTCTAGGATTTTTGAGAAAGTGGGTAGTAGAGATATTGGTCGGTAATTTCCAATATTAAGTTTGTTTCCTTTCTTGTGTAAAGGTTTCACTTTAGCTCTCTTAAATATTTTAGGAAACACCCCTTCCGATAAAGAAATATTGAAAATATTTATGAGTGGATTTAATATAGCATGGGACGAAAATTTAACAATAAACTCAACCAATACATTACCAATGTGCTTGATTTGCCAGAAAGTTTTATCAAACGAAGCTTTCCAGACTACAAGAACATTTGACTAAAATTCATGGTGATAAAAAAGATAAGGATTTATCTTATTTTCGAACACTAAAAGAAAAATTTATTAAACAACCGACATTGGCAAAACTCTTTTCAACCGCAACCACACAAGATGGCGATGGCTTGCTTGCTTNAAAACCTCATACTATTGGTGAAGAACTAATTATACCGGCTATAAGTGAAGTAATACGTACTGTGCTACACAAGCCAGCATCTGATATTATCAAGAAAATTTCGTTGAGTAATAATACAGTGCAAAGAAGAAATGATGAAATGGCTCAAGATGTTGAAGATTCATTGTGTGGATATTTGAAAACATCTCGGTTTTCTATTCAACTTGATGAGTCAACTTTGCCAGGAAATAAAGCTTTACTTTTAGCATACGTGCGGCTCACAAAGGAAGAACATTTGTCAAGAATTATTATTTGCAAACTAATACTAAAGGAGAATCGATATTTCATGCATTGCATGAGTTTTTTAAAGAAAAAGAAATACCTCTGAGTAATATCTTATCAGTAGCCACAGATGGTGCTCCAGCGATGGATGGCGCTACAGAGGTTTTCTTGCATATTTAAAAAAGGAGGTGCCGAATGCATTCACAGTACACTGTATCATCCATCGTCAACATTTAGTTGCCAAAAATTTAAGTGCACATAATTCATTACAATATGTAATTAAAGCTATCAACACAATCAGAAGCAAATCATTGAATGACAGATTAATTAAATAGCTTTGTATTGAAAACGACGAAGAATTTAATCGTTTGCTGCTTTATACAGACGTTCGTTGGTTGTCAAAAGGTGCCTGTTTAGATAGGTTTTATAAACTGTTTAACTCGGTGCTGGAGTTCTTGAAAGATAAAAATGATGCTTTACAATCCAATTTAATTCAGTCCAAAAGTGACATCGCTTACTTGACAGACTTGTTTCAAAAATTTAATGAAAGCAATATTCAGCTTCAAGGTGATGAAGTGAATTTAATAACAACAAAATCTGTTATTTCTGCATTTGTGACAAAACGTCTTCTGTACAAACGAAACTTTGGACGAGGGGAATTCAGCCAGTTCCCAAATTTATCAGGTGCAGAAAGAAAGATGAAGACATACTTTCTTATTGTGAGCACTTGGATGCTCTCCATTCAGATTTTAATCAACGATTTGATGATATTTTGAAAATCAACATACCTGATTGTCCTTTTTCAAGTGCAAACACAGAAGAATCTCTACAGTTACAAGAAGAACTGATGGAAGCAACTACAAATGATGAATTGAAATTGAAATTCAAAAGCGGCTACCAACAATTCTGGCTGCAAAAGGAGATCCCTACGGCTTATCCTGAAAAATGGGCTGTAATTCAAAAGTTCTTAATTGCATTTCCTTCATCGTTTTTAGTGGAACGTGGATTCAGTGCGGTAACCAATTTATTAACAACAAAAAAAAGATTGCAAATAGTCAATGGCGGTGATTTAGATTGCTGCTGACGAAAATAGAGCCGAGGATTACTAAATTGGTAGGAGTACACCAGGTTGATCCTTCTCATTAAGATGATTTCGAATGGTTTAACTTTTTTTGTATTACCTTTCTATTCTGAGTTCAATAAATAGTTTCATAATTTCAAAGTTCAATATTTCTAATTTACACCTTTCTTTACTATATTTTACGAAAAAGGTAGAAACATTAATACATATATCTTTCTGTTTAATTGCTATTAATTTTTTTTTTAATTCCAGGGGGCGCTAAGTAATATTTTTTTCTGGAAAGGGGGCTGTGGGCCAAATAAGTTTGGGAACCACTGATGTAAACCTTTATTTAGAGAATTAAATATTCTCCCTCTAACTTGTGTATACAGTTTCGAAGAAGTCGTGTTTGTTAAGACAGTTTGTTATTAAAATCCCCCCTCTGCTTTTGAAAAAAATAGTATAATTTACAAACAACACTCGTAATCTAATATTTATCGTCCTGGCGTGTCAGTCACTCTTTATCGAATGGCCCTTATCATTCAGGAATAGCTTTGTATAGTTCCCTTCCCAAAAATTTAAAAGTTATAAATAAATTGAATCTCATGAAGTCCGCGGTTAAAAGCTTTCTAATACTCTATTGTATCTATAATGATAAAGAATTTACTAATTTTAATAAAAGAAGTAAATGTGAGTTTTAGTTTCGCAAAGAATATTGTTTTTCATATGATTCCGAATGGTGGAAAGTGAATATGGAGGATTTTGCATTGACGGTAATATCATTAATACTTATTATTAATATTGAATTTTTACTGCAGATAATATCTACTATTCATTTTGGAATAATAAATGGATAACGGTACGTAATTATTAAATAACTTCTTTTTTTTGTACATATTAATTCCGCCACTACCCTTGGGCGCTTGATCTCAATTGATGGACCCTTACTCCGGAGGGTAACTTGGTTTATCATCCCCCATGTGGTCATACGTAGTTTGCTACTGCATTTTTGACAATTAAAGTTTATTTAATTTAATTTTTGTCTGTCATCCTCTCATCTTGACAAAGTTAAACAAGATTCTCCCTTCCTTGTTTGCTTTGCCTTGAAACTAGATACTGAGTCCTTATGCATTTGAAAGAACAGTGGCAGAGTTTTCATTCCATTTCATGCATTTAGATTCGACGAATGATTTTTTAAATTTTGACCCGCTGATTAAACAAGAAAAAAATACCTAGGAAGCTTTCAGGCTCTTCGGACCCTCCCATTCTCCGGGAACCCCCGCGTCGCGGGGTCTTTGGGGCTGTCCAGGATGGTTTACAAGTATACGAGGAGAATAAAATAATAGAAGGAAGAATATGAGCACCCTGGAATGACACTGTTGGATATAGGGAAATCATTTATATATTTAGTCACTAGCAATTTTAATGTACGAATTTATAGTTTGTAAAATTAAAATAAATGGGAGATAGTGAAGTTTACGGGGAAGTTTACGGGGATGTGCATTCCGCCATGGACTGACCCTTTAACAGTTGGAACTGGGACTCGCCCTCCTCTCCTTCAACAGTGATAAGCGGGGAGGTTACATTAAAAGGAGTAAGGAGATGGTTGATCAAGATGGCGGCTGTATTGTTTGTTAACGTGTTTCTGTCTTCTTTTGCGAATAAACACTTACTTTTGACTCTTAATCAGTAATATTCTAACTTCAAATTATTTTATTAACAATTTTTAATCTCAATTATTGTTAGGAACCCGTTTGTCAGACTATTAAATACTTTAGATTTTTTTATTTCTCTTGCCGACCGCCACCTGTATCCCGCACGAACCTAACCTCACTCATTATTTTGTAAATTAATAATAATTGCGGAGTAATAGTGATAATATAAGTTTATAATAATTTATAATGTTATAATAATTTAGTCAATAGTGAAGTGTCAGTGATCGAGTTATATACATTTAAATAACCTAGTACACGTGTTGTTGTTTTTTGGTTGGGGCTTTAGGGCTCGTCAACATCGAGGTCATTAGAGCCCAAACACGTGTGTTTTGATTGTGTGTGTGTGTAACAAATAAGTGAGTGAATTTCGCGTATGTTGTTTGCAACCCCTTTGTGTATGTGCGCGTGATTGTATGTGAGAAAGAGTGATAAATACTAATTGCAGTGTGCATGTGAATTAAGTGTGTGTGTTCCACAACATACGTATCTACATTACATCACATTTTGTTACAATCATGAACTCTTCACTCCACCAACTTCTTCTACTCAACGTTCACCTTAGGAAAGCCTATGAGCATGTAAACTACTTAAAGTCAGAGATCAGTAGGCTGGAAAAGGTGGTTAACAACACAAATGGCTGGAATCTTGTTGGAAACAAAAAATAATCTACCCGCCTCTGATGCCATTCACCCGTGAACAGACATGTACCTGTCCCTACACTGGTTAAGGATTGTGATCCTATTCTAACACCTGCCAAACCTCCCCTTCTTCCTAATCCTTTACCTCCAACACAACACATGAATGAGAAAAGCACACTGGAGTAACTAGCAAGAAACATTAAAAAAACTTTCTCCAAAGCACCTAGCAAACATGACACTCTGTCCTCAAAAGTTATAATCTTCTAGATAGTCATGGTAGGAACATGTCCTCCAAACTGAGAGTTACTCCCACTGTTCTCAAACACTGGGATTTTTAAGCCCTATGCCAGGATGGCTGACGTGATCTCAGGACTTCCCACTGATTATGCACCACGGGACACTATAGTAATTATTGGAGGGCAGAATGACGTTAATTTGGGTGGCCTCTTTGATCCTAAGAAACACATAACTATTCTTAAGGCCACCAAAAACAGCAATGTAATTATGACCACTCTGCCCCATGGCATAACAACACTTCTATAAACAACAAAATTAAAATTGCCAACAGGGACTTGAAACAACACCTGAGAGATACTCAATTAAACTTATTGATCTCGACAATCTCTCAGCACAGTTTACTAGACATGGTCTCCACCTGAACCAATCTGGTAAACACATTCTTGCTAGACTTATTACAACAAGGATCCTGGGTATACACAATTCTCCACCCAAAACCACCTCCATTCCTGCTCCTTTCAATCCACCAACACACCCAATCCTCCTCCAACTCCCATTCCTACCTGCTCACCAATTCCTTTGCCTGTTCCACTCACACCCTTTCCTCTCACTTCTCCTACTCACCCTAACTCTCCATCTCTAATCCCTCACCCCATCACACTTTCCTATGCCTCTGTGGTGTCCTGCCAATCCACATCACCCAAACCCCGACTCAGTACACCTGCTTCTCGCATCACTTCCTATAACCTACGCAGTGCCCCCAAACCCATGAACCTATAACATTCCCTAACTTCTGCACCTGACTTGACAAGCAACAAAACACTATTCTACACCAAAACATATGATCATTAAAAAACAAAATAAATTTGCTAGAGGTACAGTTAGATACAACATTAGGGCATATATCAGTACTATGTTTCACTGAACATTGGCTGTCAGACACTCAAATTAACATCACATCACTACCAGGGTACTTTCTAGCAGGATTTTATTGCCATAAAATAGATAGACATGACAAAAATAAGCATCACGCATATGGAGGTTCTTGTATTTACCTAAAACAACATAGAATCCAGACAAAACATAGATTTTAACTACTTATTTAAGGACTCAGACTTTGAATGCAATAAAGTTGAAATCTAGCTTTAAATATATTTATTTTATACTTGGTAATTGTGGAGCTTTAGCAACATTATCAAAGCATGATAAATTAAAGGTCGTTTTCNCATATTTATTTTAAATATTTACAGAGCACCTGATGGAAATCTTGAAACCTTCAGAAAAAACCTAGAAACGGTTCTTAACAAACTGACAAAACTCAAGAACCATTTTTCATTATTTGTGGAGATCTGAACATAGACTTTTTACAAACAAACAACATCTTTAAACATGAATGAGAAAAGTTCATCCACCTAATAGAATCATTTAATTTGGAAACCATAATAAATGATCCCATAAGAATAACAAATAACACTCAAACAATAATAGACCAAATACTAATTGACAGGAGCAAACACAATTATCATGCCTCTACATATGATATGGGACTAAGTGACCATAACGCACGATCCTCTCACTTACAGCTGATACTAACCCCCCAAAAGCCCCCCATCATAACTAACAGAAGAATATTTAACACCACAAATTTGAATACACTTCTAAGTAATAAAACGTGGACTCAGGTTTATGAAACCTCTAATGTAGATAGCAAGTACAACAAATTCTTCTACCAGTTATTCAATTATTTTGACATCCCATCCATATAAGCAGCAAACACAAAAACCACAAAGTAAAAAACATTGGCTGACTAAAGGAACCAAAACATCATGTGAACAGAAGAGAAGACTCCATATGTTAACTAAACAACCATCATGTCCCATTCAACTCAAAACATATTATAAACAATACACAGTAGTGGTTAAGAAAGTAATAATTAAAGTCAAACAGATGATGAATGACAAGTACATAGAGAAATCTACCAACAAAATGAAAGCTATGTGGAATATTGTTAAGCAAACCACTATGCAAGTCACCAATAAACAACAACACATAGAATTGATACAATACAATAACAAAATAGTTGACCCCATTGAAGTTGCTAACACACTCAACCAGCATTTCACAGGTATAGCCAACCAACTACAAAATAAGCAATACACAACCAAATTACAAGCGATACCAAATGATATTCATGTAACATCAACTGTGTATATCAGGGAAACGAATGAGGAAGAAGTCCTTCAGATAATTAGTAAAATGAAAAACAAAACATCCTCTGGAATTGATGGTGTACCAGTCACAGTCATTAAAAAAAAATAGCAATGTACATAATCGAACCACTCACTCACTTGTATAACAACTCCTTAAACCAAGGTATCTTCCCACAAATTTTTAAAATTGCTATCATAAAACCTCTTCACAAAAAAGGAGACAAATATAATGTAACAAACTATAGGTCAATATCACTTCTCACAGGTTTCTCTAAAATACTAGAAAAACTATTTAATAACAGATTAAAAAACTTCTTAACATGTAACAACATTATTACAGACTCCCAACATGGATTTAGTGAAAAAAGATCTACTGAAACTGCTCTATTTGCTTTTCTCAATGAAATTTTGATTGCACTTGAGCAGAAAGAAATCCCTGTTGGATTATTCTTAGATCTCACGAAAGCTTTTGATATGATTAATCATGAAACTCTCCTCAGTAAACTAGAAAATTATGGAATTCGGGGAATAGGATATAACTGGCTAAAGTCATATTTATCTGAAAGACAGCAAATAGTACAAGTATCCTACCAACATGAAAATCAAATATAACATCACAGGTCTCAGCCCAAGCATGTCACTCACGGAATTCCTCAGGGCTCCACCCTGGGACCCATACTATTTCTTCTATATATTAATGACATCCCATTCATCATCAAAAACCACAAAGTTGTACTTTTTGCTGATGACACAAACTTCTTATTCCATGCCAAAACTGCTGAAAACTTGCTTAACACTACCAAATCCACTATCGCCACCCTAATCCAATGGTTCCACCAAAATAAACTCATAATAAACACTGACAAAACTTGCATAGTTTCCTTTTATAATCCTCATTCTTCTAAATAGCACACACCTAATATCAAATTTAATGGTAACCACCTCATCTTTAAACAAACAACACAGTTTCTGGTACTTACTATACAAGATAACATGAAATGGAACTGTCACCTAGAAACACTGAATATGAAACTCAGCACAATAAACTATGCCATCAGAGTTCTAACAGCAAATTGCACAACAGATACCCTTCGAACAGTATACTATGCAAATGTCCATTCCATTCTAAACTATGGTATAATATTTTGGGGACAAGCACCAGAAACAAAACAAACTTTTAGTTTACAGAAGAGAATAATATGAACAATTACCAACACTAATAAACTTTCTATGTGTAAACCATTATTTGAAAAGTTGAAAATACTTCCACTGCCATGCATGTACATTTTTGAAACTTTGAACTTTGTCTAGTACATCCTTTTTTACAAAGGACCACTCTATAGATTCAATTCCACTGTTCATGTTCACAACACTAGACAGGCCAGAAATATCCATCTACCACAGATAACATCCACTCTTAGCCAAAAAAGCACTCATAATGCAGGTATACAGCTATATAATGTATTACCACTAAACCTTAAAAACATCAATACACTGAACCCATTCAAAACAAAACTCAAACAATTCTTACAACAGAAACTCTACTACAGTGTACAAGAATTCTTCAATAGCAATAACTAATGCATGACACGAAATCTGTTGCAGGTAATCATTAGAACAAAGGTGCAGAAGGTGACCCATGATGAAGGAAATGATCTAACAATGTCAAATTACATTGTTTTACTATAAATATAGACCTCGACATAAATTAATAATAAAAAAAAAAAATAGAATTCCTACCATAGGTATTTAATAACCCTAGCCTAAATAAATATTAATATTGTGTAATAGTAGAAAATAATTGTATTTTATGTTAATTTCTACTAAGCCTAAGTTAAATGAATGTGGTTAAATGTATCAAAATTAATATAATGTTGTTATTCTTATATGTAAATATTATTGTTATTGTTGTTAGTTCTATGACTCGCCATACATCTTTGTTATGATCTATGTGGTTCAATAAAATGTTGTTGTTATTATTATTATTATTATTAAAAGCGTTAACAGCAGCTTTTTACATTAAAAGATGAATGTTTTCTAATATGCAATTAAAAATAATTTCCATTGTTTTCTTAGTAGACAGCCTTGTAGTGTTATTGCGTAAACCAAAAAGCAAAAAATGTACTGGTCAGACACGCCTGCTATAAGGAGCGCGTAATTTCTTCTTCACGGCATTGCCCATGTAGAAAGCGAATGCCAATGTTGGCATGAATGAGGCATGACGTCAGACAGTGTTGCCATTTTGGACAACCTGTTGAGCAAGCAATCTTCAATCGTCCGTGGGAGTCGGGTGGGTGCTGGTGGGAGCTGTGTCCCTGCGTGGGAGACAGTATTTACTTCTGAAGGCCTCACCGTCTACCTACTTTTTTTAAAGAATTCGCTTGTGACTTGCCTTGTATTAATGTGGACGTAAGTTAGTAGTTTTTTACTGTGCGATGAAGGCTCTGTTTGGGAGCAATATTTCCCCCAGGAATGTTTTTCGCGCGTCGATTGATAGTTTTGACAGGAGTCATCGAAAACCGAGGCCGCATATAGCAGATGAAGGTTAGTCTTTGTAAATCCGTACGTGGTGTAGTGAAATAACTTGCGCATGATGAATTGCAACGAAATTGGAATCTTGAGGCAGATTGAACGATTTCGTTAGTGTGATTTTGATTTTGTCCGTTTCAGTATTTGTCACTTCTACTTCTGTCCTTTACTTTGGTGATATAAATACTAAATTGAGGTGTTGTCACACCATTGTGCCTATTTCTCGTAGTCTAGGATTTGTCACATTGCGATCGTCTGTCTTTTTGGGAGATGCCTATGAAATTCAGGAAATTATTTGGTATGCTGAGAAAGAAGGTAGGGAGTTTTTTTTCCTGTCGATTTAGAGGATCTGTTAATGTTTATTTTATTATTGTGATTTTTTATTGACACCTTTGTGTTATAGATGTTGATAGTTGCTACAATATGGAGGATCACAATTATGAAACGTTGGATGACCTTACTGGTGTGAACCATTCTGAGCCTGTGTGTGCTGATGAATCAGATTCATTTGATTCCCATTCCTCAGGCTGCGAGTCTAGTCCTAACCATATTTCAGAGGTAATTTATCATGCAATTCAGTGTCTGAAGTTATGGACAGTATTTTTATCTTTTTAATCTCTCTAATAATATTTAAATGTTTAAATATTCTGATGTTAAAATGTTAGTAAGATGAAGGAAGTTATTTAACTAGTTATCTATGACAAACATTTGTTTCTTATACGCTTCGTAAGTAATACATCGTATGTCATGTAAAATGAAACTTCACAAGTTGAGAAAACTGATTGTAAAATAGTTGTATTTGAATAAATGAGGCACTACAAATAAAAATTTAATATATTGATTTTATTGGATATATTTCAAGAAAGATGAGTGGATTTTTGTTTAAGCAGCAGGTGGTTCCATGCTTGTATTTTGCTTACAGTGCATCAACTTTAAACTGAGATATGAGGTATCACTTGTGAAGTAATAATATAAGGGTAATTCTATGCCAGTTGGACCAGAGTTGTAGAGACTGCTCTGAAAATCTTGTTCAAAATAATTTCATCAGGTTCTATGTCTAAGAGAAAGTACTCACCCAAAGTTTTAGCCCTTAAAATGCTTTCTGTAATTTCTCACAGACATTTTAAATTTCTCTTTAAAAATTTTCTCTTGACAGTTACTTGACATTATTTTCTCTTGACAGTATGTTCAGACAGAATTTTTAGAATAACAATTGAAAAAGAAATAAGAGAAATATTTTCATGTTGAACATATCTCAGATCAATAAAAATGAAATTTATTTTAAGACTTTCAACTCAGAAAATATAAATATTGCAAAAGTGCAAAAAAATGCAGAAGTACAGTAAGAGTTTAGGAAAGCACTGAAAAATTGTGTCAATTTTTTATTTTCCAATTAGATTATCTCGTTCCATAAATAAATGCATTCAAATTAATGTGTAATTATGTTGTTACCAAATTTATTAAAAAAATGCAAAACAATAAAATACAATTTTTTATTAATTTACTAAAATAGTATTGGTATAAATAATCATTTTAATTTTACATTTTTTTAGGGATTATGTTACAGAATTATATGTTGACAATCAATTTATAAAGAAGCCACTACCAGTGCAAGAAGAGGCTCTTCTTATGTTTGTATTAAAATATGGAATTTTCAAAAATATTTACAATGTTAAAAAAAGAATGAAAATAATTTCTGACAGTTATTTAATTAAACTGTGTATTTATTTACATAAAGGTATTACAAACATAAGCAGTGTGTACTGCTTTTTTGAAAATAAATTTATTATTTATTTATAATAAACGTGTCATTTTGTTTTATGAAGTGTGTCCATAATTTTTTGCACATATTTTTAATGAATTTGTTTGTTTTTGAAGTGACCTTGTAAATACTATTTCCTTACATCATAATCTGAATTTGTGAGTCAATAGAAAAAGTATTAAACATTTAAAAAAAGACTTATAAAAATGGCTGTGAATAAGCAGAATGTATTTTAACTTAGACTTAGGTTTGGGTAACTTAGACATAGAATTCAATGAAATTATTTTGAATAAGATTTTCAGACCTGTCCATATAACCCTGGCCCAGTTGACTTGGAATTGCCTGTAAAACAAACATTAAAACTTAAAATGATGTTACAAACAACTGGATAAAACCCTCAATGTTTAAATCAGCTATATTAAGGCTGTGTCATTTTGCTAAGGAATGTCAATTCCATCATCCTTGAAGCTGTGAACCTCATCTCTTCATTTTCACACAGATTTTGACAGATACCTTATAAATTAAAGGGATTTCTCCAGAGGTTAAATTGTGGATGTGTGAAGTGTCGGCAGTTAAAAGAATAATGAAGTGTAAAAATGTTGTACATATTATTCTCGAAAGCGCATTTTTATGTATAAATAAAAGTTTGATTCATTCAGTTCATTTGATTCATTTGGTATTTTTATCAGTGAATGTTAACTTTCAGGCAATGCATTGAAATGTAGAGGTGTAAAATGTCATTTCAGAAAGATATGAGTAAATTTGAATTGATGGCTAGAAAAATTCTTATGGTTAGAAATTGAAGTTCTGGAGAGTTAACTTCTCTAAATTACTTCTATTATTGTTGACTTTGTTATGATTTACTTTAATAGTAATAATAATATTTTTGTTAATTTTCTTTTGTCAGTGTTGTGCATTTGACAAAGACCTTCCTGAGCCTCCTGCTAACCAAAATATTTATGGCATTAGTAAAATAGCAGAAGCAGCTGGCAAGAAGATGATGGAGTTGGGAAGAAGTTTACGAAGGATTCGCACAAAACCTGTGCCTGGAATTGCACAGCAGGGCAAGCATACCTTTACATTTATCATGCATTTATCACAGTTAACTAAGTTTTATTTTCTATTTTAAGCAAGGAATGGGTGTTATTAATAAGAACCATTCCTGATTCTTTCTTTATTTACTTCTGTGTTTCTTTCTTAAATTTTCCTCAACTAACTCATTTCTTATGCCTGTTATTTCCTGTAAAAAAAATAAAATTTTAACAAAACGTTTTTTCTTTATTTCTTATCCTATACATTTTTCTTTCTGAAAAATAGTATGAAAATTGCATTAATCTGATCTGCTTCATTCTAAAACAGTTAAATTACTGAAATCTTTTGTTTGGTTTGATAATCCATATGGAAGTTGTCTGATTGTTTGAAATAAGAAAACGTCTGCAGTAATGTCTTCAGTGCTGTATTCTTTATTGTGTTTATTTCCTTCGTTATTTTAAGCTTTTCTTTATTACTTGGGTTGTTTGCTTTTGCATTTCTTATTTATGCATCTGTTGACTAACTTAGGAGATGTGTTTCAGCATGGGATGTATTCTTAGTGGGTTTCATTTTGCATGTATTGCAATAATGATTCTAAGCTCTGTGATTGGTTACTGTTCCATCATTGTCATATCATAAGAAAGACAATTTGATGTTTTTTGTAACCTATTTTATAGTAACATAAAGATCTCAGATTGGGATCTACTGTTGGTTCAATATTGGACTAAGGAACAAATGAGTGCAAACTTTGCATATCAGAAATGGTATGCATAGCAAATGCTGATGGAAGTATAAATTTACATCCAGACACAGAAATATTGAATGTCTTAGATACTTCTTCTTCTTTTTTTTTTAGAATCAAAAGTGGGAGTTCTAACTGCACTCTTACCTGAGAAAAAACACAAATTTCAATTTTGACTGAGGGATAATTTTTTTAGACTACATGTTGACATAATTTTTAAATCAATATTCCATCATTTACTCCCCCATGTACAAATATGTTAATAATAAAAATAAAAAGACAATAATTTTAATCTTCTGAATTTCCTCAAAATTTAATTGCCTTCAAACAGCTTCGCTCAAAATTGTTTGCAGGAATTTGAGATCTATATATAACATAGACATATTTTTAAGTCCAAATTCCATCCTATACTCGCTCTAGTACCAAAAAAGTTAATAACAAGAAATTTTTACTACTACTATATAATGGGCTCTAATGACCTTCGATGTTGACGAGCCCTAAAGCCCCAACAAAAAAACAAAAAAAAACAACTACTATATAAATATACTACTACTACGACTTCATATTGTGCATCTTATTCAAAATATGATATTCAGATTTATAATTATTAACTAATTTAATGAAATATTATTCACTTGAAATTTATAGGCACTTGATAGTCGTATGGAACTTTTTACATGTCTGATATTTCTCTCTTTCAATAACTGTTTGCATTATGTATTCAAGCTGTATTTTCATGGTGTATTATACTTTGAGATATAGTTATATAATTTTTTAACGGTTATAACCAAATTATGACTTAGTAGAATAGCAATTTAATTTAATAGATAGTTCAATAATTAATACAAAATATATTTATTATCATGTTGACCAAAACCAGAATGGTAATGATCATAGAAACATGGATGAACAAACATCCTTCTACAACATAAAGATTTATTGAAGAGTTGTGTTGGAAAACAAACTTCATTCAGTTGTAAATGTGTTCCTTCCATGGGATAGTTTTGAGGTGTATTGGATCATCTTGGCAAACCATGAGATGGTTTGCTGTATTAGATGGAACAGCTACTGTATTTACCAGTCCTTCCCCTCCTTATTTGAAGAGGCGAAACTGGAAATAAAAAATGAAATTTAATAAAACCAAAGTCTTTCTGAAGGAAAATGCTCACTCAAAATTTGATGTGAAATGGTTATCTCTGGTAAGTATAATCATGAGGGTTTCAAAATGAAAAGCTAACTGGCGCAGTTCAACGTCTCTTTTCGGTCGTGCCAGATCCACACAGGCTTCAGCTCTACTTAGAACCGTTGCGTTATTTCCATGCGTCTTATCATAATTTACATGTTCCGTTTTCACTTCTAATTAGCGTCAAATCTTACCATCATCAGGAAATGGGTGACGATCGCCCATCACGATGGCGTTCACTATTTCTTACGATTTCAATAGTTTTCTCTGCATAAAAGTTACTTCTATTGGTTTTGTGATACATTACGCTTGTGTTCGCTAAAGTCATTTTCTCCCATAAAATTTTAATGAGCAGCTTTCCCTTCCTAAATTCCAAATATGATGTTCATATACACTGATGGCTCAGCAATGAATAATTCCGTTGGTGTTGGTTTCCACTGCCATAGTGCCACCCGTTCTTTTCGCCTCTATTCCTTTTGCAGCGTGTACACTGCTGAAAAATTTGCAATCCTTGAGGCGCTGAAGTTCATTCAGCTATCTTCAATACGGCATGTGGTTCTCTGCTGTGACTCTATTAGTGCTCTGTGGTCAGTGTCTTCACTGTACACTTCTGACACCCTTGCACTGACAATTCTGAATCTAATAAGCCATCTAGTATTTCAAAATTTTGAAATAGTCCTTTGTTGGGTTCCTGGGCACGTGGGTATTATGGGTAATGAAGAAGCCGATGAGGCAGCGCAGCGGGGAACACAGAGGGCAGTCCTTGACCTTTCATCTGTTCCTATGTCAGATTCAAAGGTTGGCAGAAGAGCATCTCTTCTTGGGACATGGCAAGCCAAATGGCAAATTAACGCCTTCAAGCTGACCTGGGTGTCATCATCCCGTGCGAACAGACATGAAGAAGTAATCCTTACACGCCTTCGTATTGGCCACTGCTGTCTTACCCATGGTCATCTCTTACGCGGTGAACCTCCCCTCCCCCCATCTGTGAAACTTGCAACACAACACTTACCGTGGAACACTTTCTTCTGGAGTGTCTCAAATATAGTACCAGTCGACGCAGACACAATCTGCCAAACAGTTTGAACGTTATGCTGGAAAAAAATGAACAGATTTTGATACCTCTTTTTAGATTCCTCCAGGAATGTGGTCTCTGGAACAGTATCTGATCTTTCTTTTGTATGCTATTGCTCAAATCCGTACAAGAAACGGGCTCCTCCCATGAGTTCTCGGGAGGGTTTGGATCTAAGTGTTTTTCCCTCTTTCTTTGAATTTACATTTTTCTCTCTCCAATTTCATTTCCCCCCCTTGTTTTCTGTTTAAATTAAATTTTATTTATTATATTTGGTTATACTGTAATTCAGGAGGGTTTTTTAGTGGGTATGGTTGAGTCATTCAAGGAGTGTCATGTTGGCTCTCCTTAGTGCGTAACTGCATTTTCCCTACCTGTACAAAGTTTTAGGGCTCTAATGACCTTTAAGAGGTCCAAATATGGACTCAGATCACTTTCTTATTAAAGTAATTGTGCAGCTGAGACTCCCAAATATATATAGAGCAAAGAACAAAGTGGTCAAAAAAATGGAATCTAGACCAACTAACGAACTCGCAAAAAAAGAAGCAGTATTCACTTAAAGTGCATGAGATGCCAAGCACAAGATCAATAGCAGAAGATATAGAAGTGAATCGGAAAACTCTAGCGAACTTGCTCACCAATGCAGCGGAATCAGTCATAGGGAAGAAAGAAAGAAGAAAGCAGAGAAATTGGTGGGATGATGAATGTAAGGAAGCAATTGAGCGGAAAAACGCAGAGCGTGCGAGAGCTCTACAATTAAGTACCAGAAGCAGCTATGAAAGATACAGGTCGGAAAGAAGAAGGGCGAACCTAGTCTGTAAATGAAAGAAAAAGAGTTGGATTAATGCAAAAATCACAGCAATGGAAGAGGCTTATAAAAAGAATGAATCTCGCAAGTTTTTGGGGGAACTGAAGGCCAATCAAAAGTTAAACGGCGGAGGTTTGAGTTCATGTAGGGACGAATTAGGAAACGTGTTGACACAAGAAAAGTAGGTATTGGAAAGATGGCGTGCCTACTTTGTTGACGTATTTAACCCCCAAACCCACATAGCAGAAGGAGGGGAAACCGAACAAGAGGGGTACAGAAGAGAATCAACTGAAACGGTTACATTTGAAATCGCTGAACCCTCCTTCAATGAAATATGCTATATTATTAATAACCTGAAGCAAAACAAGGCTGCAGGATCAGACATCATACCGGCCGAATTAATAAGAGGGGGGAAGACCGCTCAAGAAGGCTACACATGAGTTGATACTTCAAATTTGGAGACGCGAAAAACTACCTTCACAATGGAACGAAAGCATGATCTTTCCAGTTAACAAGAAAGGTGATAGGTTAGAGTGTAGGAACTATAGACCTATAGCATTATTAAACGTAATTTATAAGATTTTTGCAATCCTTGTAAACAAAAGATTAACAGAAATTATTGAAAGCAAGTTAAGCGACAACCAGGCAGGTTTCCACCAAAATAGGTCAACGACAGATAATATTTTTGGCATGAGACAAGTGTACGAGAAGTTCTATGAATATGGGATTGATCACTATAATATGTTTGTCGATTATTCAAATGCTTTTGATACGGTCATAAGGGAGAAGGTGATAGAAGCCCTGGTGGTATATGGTGTGCCAGTAAAGCCACGAAAACTCATCCAAATAACGCTAGTGAACACAAAGGCCAGAATAAAAATCAACAACAGATTGAGTGAAGACTTTGAGGTCGGGCATGGAGAAAAACAAGGAGATCCGTTGTCAGCGTCCTTTTTCAATGCAACATTGGATGTAATATTGAAAGCAATAGATGTTCAAGGGAACATAACAACACGCCTTAAGCGGTGTGTAGCATGTGCGGATGACATTTTACTAACTACCCGAACCAGAAAGGCACTACAAGAAGTCTTCACATCACTCAAAACACATTCGTTATCGTCAAGAATGAAAATAAACGAGGAGAAAACAAAATATATATCAAGCGGACTAAGTGAGCCTGAGCCATGTACCCAAGAGGAGATCCTAGACGATGGGAAGTATCCAGTCGTAAATTCTTTTAAGTTTCTTGGTTCGATATTGAACCCAACTAACTCAATAGAAGAAGAAATCTCTGAAAGATTGGCATCCGGAAATAGGGCGTATTTTGGCAATCTGGCATTATTCCAGAACAAGCTATTATCAAAAGCAGCTAAATTCAGGATTACCAAACGGTTATACGTCCTGTCGTAACATACACAGCAGAAACATGGACACTGAAAGAAAAAGACTTTAGGAAATTATGCGTTTCTGAGAGGATAATATTAAGGAAGATTTATGGCCCTATCAAAGAACCAGATGTCATGTGGAGAAAGATTTAATTACGAGTTAGACAATCTCATACAGTCTAAAAACATAGTAAGTCATATAAGAGCGTTAAGACTTGGATGGTTTGGCCACTTACAAAGACTTCCGGAGGACAGAATGGTGAAGAAAATCTACAACTGGCAGCCACAAAGAAAAAGGGAAGACCGAAAACCAGGTGGAAAGACATACTAAAAGACATTAGAGACCTGGGAGTCAAAAATTGGACAAGTATAGCACAGGACAGAAAGAAACGGAAAGCTGTAGTGGAGCAGAGGCCAAAACATCGTGGAAGATGTTGTAGAGCCTAATAAAAAGAAGAATGACCTCGATGTCGGCGAGCCGTAAAACCCCACAAAAAATCCAAATATAGTCCTCCCTCCCCCTGACATTTTAGGCAATTTTTGAGGAAATATGGCACCATTAATTGTAAGTGTAATGAAGTCAAAACATTTTTATTAGAACAAATATTTTATATCATGGTTTCATAAACATGATTTCACACGTAAAATTGCATAGAAAACAGTACTTTTTTCTCTTCTCAGCAAAAGAAAAGTAATGAGGGAGAAGCCTAAAGACCGCGAGCCATTGCGAGATTGCAGACTGATCCTTAAGCTGTAGACACGTGGGCGATCTACTCGTGTCAGCAAAATCTTTCCGTTCGGACGCTGCCGCCCACATTAGCCCTTCGTACTCAACGGGGGAAAGAGTACACTGGGCTTAATGTTAAAATCAAATATACTACACGTGTTCATTTTCCAATGAAGATTAAAAGGAAAGACGTATGCTTTGGGTGTTTTTTTTATTTTTTTAAATAAGATGGTAGTTGAATTTTGTCTTCGATTTCTATACTGCATTCTATTTAAGAATTAATTTAATTTAAATTCACGAGTTGAATTATGAATAAATACAGAGTGAATATAACAATTGACCATAAAATGTCGATTTTTTTTGCGGAGATTTAAGTTTTATTAATTAATGTTTTTCTCCATGTATAGCCCAGATAACAGCTGATAATCCATACCATTCATTTTGCGTCACTAATAAGTAAATACATTTTTTTCTCTACTAGCTAGGAACATATTTTAACTTTGCAGAAACTTACAGTTCACTTATTTCTTTGCCAATTATTACTTCTTTGACCTTTACATGAATTTGCTAGTTCGTATTGTGTTCGTAGAGCTAACTTTCATTTCATGTGATTTTTTTTATTACTACATTACATCAAATGTAGTTGTGTCTGATTAAAATGAATGTTACTGTTTCTTTATTATGTTTTAGCCTGGAAAGTACTAATGAGCTGTTTTATCTTATGTTAGAAATAATATTTTATCATTAACTACATAGAATAATTCTGTTATAAGAAACAAGTTAGAAAATATTATATGGAAACCGAATTTTAGAAATGTTATTATATTATGAATAGAACGTCTATTTGTAAAGAATTACTTCTTTATTCCCCCCCCCCCCCNTTTTATTATATATTGCTCAAAAAGTTTGAAGTGAATTCATTAACATGACCTACTGTGACGTAGGAGATACTAATGTAATATGAGATAAGTGCGACCACATGTTTAAGTAAGTGCACAGTTTGTATACCGTGAATAAAACAATTTTCAAAGCATGCAGATTTAAACGATAAAAAAATGGATGGGGGTTTGTGAGAATGAACCTAATATTAACGTGAATTTTTGTGTTATTACATTAGAATAAAGTCAAAGAGTTGTATAAGTTGTAATTTTTTTAAAAGTTGTCCATTTAAAATGAGGCAAAAACTGAAGCATGTATAAAATTACAATCATTTACATGGAAACTATTTTCTTTTATTAAAATATTGATAAATAAATTTTCCATAAATGAAATATTGCTGAACTGGCAGTAATTGATATAGCAGCTGTGATGACCAGATAAAGACTGCTGAGTTTTAGTCGATAGGACATACAATATATCTGAAGTAAGCTTTTCCTCTGGCTATAGCAGCCTATATATGGGCATCTTGGTGTGCAGTCTGGAATGGGTGGAGCTCCGCTAGGCCACCCCCCACCGCAGATATATGACAACTCTGTGCTTTTGCTCCATTGATTACATCTCATTACTTTTCTTTGGCTGCGAGGACTATAATACTTATTGCAAATTATTATTTAAGGAAATATATGTAAGAAGAATTATGTTTCAAAAAAGGTCCATGGGATGTTTTTTTCTGATTAAAAGAGTACTTTAATTTAAAGTGAATAATATTTCATTGTATTTATTAATTAGTATTAACAACCAAAATCAAAGAACAAGAAATTTTCTGTCTTGCCAGGAAATAAACCCAATACCTCTTGATTAGGGGACTGGTGCTCATATGATGGGCTCCAATTAATGTACATACATTGCAGTATAAAACTTTCAGTAGTTTCTTCTGGGAACTGACTGGATAGTGCATGCTATTATTTTTATGTAATGATATAAGGCTATACTACCATCTAACAAAAGATTGTCCCCAACTTAATTTCCCACCTCTGAACTTCTCCTAATGAGAATAATCAGTTTCTGAATACAATTTTCAGTTTTATTCTTTCAATTCATCATGAATTTGACTGTCAGTGGGTTTTCTCCACGTGCATGAGTAGGATTGCATTTCAGCATGTTGAAATTATCCTGTCTGTAGACTCTTACTTGATATTTCATTATTTATATTTTCTTGATTTTATATTGGATCTTGTCTTCAAATTGTATGCTTAATCAATTCAAGACATAATGCTTATTCTATTATAGAATTCTCATTAAAGTAACAAACAAATAAACTGAATGATACAAAGTAAAATGTTAATAAATTATCATGATCATGATTACAGTATTAGTCCAGTAAATATAAACATTTTACCTTGCAAAAGTTTGTGTAGTTCTGATTGTTTTATTTAATATTTGTGCCAGGATCCTAACTAACCAAGTTTTCTACCTCAACGTGTTGCCGCAGGTCATTTTTTCATGGAAAGAAATTTGATTATTTTTGACTTTGCTCATGATTTATTGAAATTATACCCTAATGATGTGTTTCTCACAAAAAATTATACCTATCTTTTCTAAAGAAGAGTAAATTTTGAAAAATGTATTTTCCAATAATTGTGAAAATTGTCAATTTATGTGAAACATTGCTCAATCATTTTTAAACTACAGCTCCTACAACAAAATTTGTAAGAAGAAAATTTAAAATATCCTAAATTTTCTACAAAATATGCACAATTGCATGTTCTTAGTATGAATAGTCAACAAGGTTCAGTCAAATTTGAGTTAGCAGATATGTTTTAAAAATTTAATAACTTTGTCTTTTGTCCTTCTCCTTCTGTCCATTTTCAGAAGAGGAGGCTGAGAGCTACAAAGCCATTTGGTTGTAACTCTGAAGAAATTCTGGAACACTTGCATACGAGTGCATGAAATGTCTTGAATCAAGGTTTTATTAAGTTTCCTCCCTTGACTTTGCATAAGCCAAAGATTAATTTCAATCTTATTCAGAAAGAAATGGCCACTCCAGTTGCGATGTTGAGGGCAAATTTTTGCTTTTTTCCTCGACAAATGCTGGGAATATATTCCCTTGTTTACTGGTGGGTAGAAGCTCTTTGATGCTGCTGTGGTGTTCCCTCACGAAACCTGTGGCTTCTGTCTTGACGACTTGTGCAGCATTTACACTTCTGAGTGTTATGCCCTATTCAGAGCGCTCCAATCAACCAACTGCTCTCGTGGATAAATTTTCGTCTTTTGCTCAGATTCTCCTTCAATCAGTTAAGAAAATGTGTCCAGCTGATAAACTTAGAATATCCTGGATGTTCAGTATATGTTCTCAACTCGACAGAAAGAGCATCATGTTTTGCTTGGTCTGGGACATGTAGGAAGTGGATGTTTCTGTGAAGGTAGCTTAACACAAGTATCATATAGATTTCTCCACAATTCCAAAAAAGGTACATCATACATTTTTTCAAGAAAAGTAAACTGAGAGAATGGCACAATGAATAGTTGTCTGTTTATGGGAATAAGCTCACACTTATCAAATCCTCTGTTGTCGTGGAGGAGTTCCTATTGACCGGGTCGGCGTGAGAAAGTTTTATTAACCCACCTGTACATTTGTCCTCTCTCTCTCAGTGGTATCACGTGTAACTTTGTAATCCACCCATATGTGATGTATGTTGTTCTTCAGTGACAGTGTTATCTTCTGACTGCAGAAAATACACCATTAAAATCTTCATTTCAGTTAAATGTTCTCTGAAATTTTATAAAATAATATACTGTGAAGTACAAAATAAAAATGTGATTGGTCAGAGAATCTCATTCATTATGAGTCTTTAAGTTGAAATATGATTTAATTTTAATGTAGCATTTGGTATCATTTAGACCAATTAAATAATATGGCTAAATTAGTTCTCATTAATATTGTCATACAGGATATTAATTTCAAACAACTTTTTTATGGGATTTAATCATAATGTAGTGAAATATTAAATGAAAGATATTTTTAACCTCTACATAATATATAATAATGTTTGTGCAATTTTTGAAACTCATCTGCTAACTTATTTTGCTGTATCTCGACTATTTGTACTACTAACTTGCAATTGTACAGATTTTGTAGAAAATTTAGTATACTTTAAATGTGTTTCTTAGATATTTTGTTGTAGGAGCTGTCATTTTAAAATGATTTAGCAGTGTTGGGTGTAAATTGACAACTTTCTCAATTTTTGGAAAAAATATACATTTTTCGAAACACTGTGTCTTGATAAATATTTTATCAACAATGCTCATTGAATCACTATATTTTTGAAAATTTACTCTTATTCAGAAGATTCAAGTATAACTTTTTGTGGAAAACTCATAGTTAGGGTGTTATTTCAATTGATCATTGGTAGTAAAAAATTTTGAGTTTTTCTTCACAAAAAAAGGACACATGGCAATGTGTTGAAGTGGAAAACTTTGGTTTGATTGGGCCTTGGCACAAATAACATCAATGAATCAGAACTACACAACCTTTTGCAAGCAGGATCCCCATTTTGTGCATATTTTTACTGGACTATATTTGCAAGAAATACATTTTTTATTAAATATATATAAATTGCATTCTATATTAGGTACAGAACCTCATACTACTTTAAAGCCTGTTAGTAATAAACAGGAAGAAAGTGTCAAAACATCTCCATCCTCTACTCCAAAAAAATCCAGATCAACCTGCAACTCATCTGGGCGAAAGACGTGGACTCTTCGCAAATTAAGGCAGAGTGTGTCAGGGTCTTCGTCTGTATCCAATTCCACTTTTTATTTATCACCTGCTGCCATCACGGGCAACAAGGATGGAACTGTGCCTCTGTTGAGGTATTTTAGTTTTTATATTTTTTTACTAACTTAAGTTGAGAAGAAAAAAACATCTTATGCTCTCTTAATAGCTCAATAAATCACTTTAAATGAAATTTGTACATTTCAGTATGTGTTTCAAGGGAAGGGATCCAGCAGGGTGAAAAAAAGATGGTCAAAAAGATCTTGACGAGAGATGGCTCAATCAAAAGTAAATAGTCTGGCAAAATTTGTGCTCCTAAGTCCACTCACTGGAATCAAAAATATCATTTTTTTAAAATTTCCCAATACCCTGGCCCCATTTCAGCTAGAATCTTGGAGTTTAAAGCAACCAAAACAATATCAATTCTTTTGATATCTGGCCAAATGTGGCGAGTAATAAGAATTTTAGTGTTTTTATATTTTTAATCACAATTTTGTCACTTTTCCAAAATGGGATGCAAAAAATATTTAGTCTTCATTTTGAAGCACAATTGATGCTCTTCTAGGCAATAAAGTTTTTAAAAAGTTGTGGTGGGACAATTCACAGAAACTTTGAAAAAAGTTTTTTTTTAATTTTTCTTCTTCTGATTTTGTGTTGTAACTTGTATGCAGTATTTAAGTATGTAGGTCATAAAGGTTGTGAAATATTGAATATCAATGTTCTAAAAATCATTTTTGTTGATACTGACCAACAAGAATGAATAAGTTTTAGAACGTTACTAATTATATGTCAGTCTCAAAGAATAAATTTGCTTTTTGAGAAAAACCCATCCACAATGCATTGTGGTCTCTTTAAATTATCCACAACCCATTATTCGTGTTATGGCCCTCATAAAATGAGCAAGAATGTGTTGTGGAATACTTAAATCAGAGCCTTTTTTGACCAGAGCCAATTTTCACCTGTTCCTCAGATTTTGCTTACTTTGTCAGCAAGAAATAAGCTTTTCGATTTTCTCTGCATTGTGTGTTCGTCTTTATATGATTGTATATTTTTGTTTCTCCTCGAACAGTTCGACTGAAGGATCAATAATCCAAATGAGATGGTCAAATGAAGTAGATAATCCTGCTATTAATGATTATTCCTCTATGAAAAGAAATAATGTAGTTTCAAGAAGTAGTCTTCCAAATAATGTCATTCGCCCTAGTTCTCCTCCGCCGTTACCTCCAGCCTTCATTTCAGGTCAGTTTTACTTACAGGTGGCAGCAACTATTTAAATTGTGATGTTCTTTTTTAGTTGCTCATAGCACCCATTAAAAAGTAATGAACGCATGATTTTTTTGTGTTAGAAATTATTATCACATAAATAGTAAAATTTATTTATAAGAAGTTATATCTTTTTATCTAGTGTAACCTTATAGTGCATTCCATTTATATATGAATCTAACTAAATTATTGTTATCTTAGTTCGCTCTTGTACTAACCAAAAGGTTTAATTTTACTTGGGGCAAGTCAATGCTAATTTTGGGGAGGTGGATATGAGATTTCTAAACTATATCTACTTTGCTTTAACAAAAATGTACAGCTTATTTCATACACTACGATTTTTCAGGCTTGTTTATGGTCGAGATTTTTTTAAACTTATAATATCTTCATTCTTTGCCCGTGTTAGTGATTTTAAAAATTTATGTTTTTGAAAACCTTTTATGCAAATAAAATTTTTTTTCCTGCTTTTTTTTAGACCATTCTATGTATTGTTTCCAGTAGTTGCTTCTTCTTATTCCTAATATTAAGAAGATTGAAAAACTATGGAAATTATTTTCTTCCTTTTTCTCTTGCTATATAGAGGATAGTCTCCTGGAGGCGATTCTCAGCTGTGGTTCTAAACAATTTCTCCTCCTCTACAGTAGGTGATAAAGTTTTATTTTGCATGTATTGATCCTGAAAAGTGATTTCATAGAGCCCATATCATGTTGATAAATTTTTTCAGTTTATTTATTTATTTATCTCATGTTTTGGCTGCAAATGGGTATGCGTATCCTGAAACACATTCCACCAGAAAGTAATTATTTTAGTTGAAGTTAGTGTTTTTAAATATATTGATTAATCTATTCATCATAATGTGAGGACAACTTGGAGAAGGATTCCTAAGTGGAACTAAGAGGTTACGAGTCTTAGTTGAATGTTGCATGATATGGGATTTTATTTCAGTGTATATTTCTTGTGAATTGCATGCGTTTTCATGTATTTAGATTTTGTGTGTTCTGTTTATTTTGAGATATATTGTCTTCCATGTGTCATGTGTTGTCAAAGCAATGGAAAGGTTTTTTCTGTCTTTTCCATCTTTGAGGTCAATTCATTAATGGGTTTGGAAGATCCATGCATGTCAGAATGTGTGCTATAAGTATTGCATTGAAATAATTAAAATAATTTCATTAAATTTTTGTATAAATTGGAGTGTTTCATAAATAAAAAAATTTAGTGTTAGAAAAGAATGTTCCGAATGCGTAAGACCATATGAGGGATAATGAACTAAGTTTCTCTCTGGAATCAAGCAAGGGACCATCACATTAATTTCGATCAAGGGCCCAAGGACAATGGTAGATTTAATATTTATAAATGAAGTAATTTAAGAAGTATCTAGTGTTGTTCATTTATTATTCCAAAATAAACCGCAGATATAAAGTTAAGTAAAAATTCAAGATTAATAATAACAAAAGTATTAATGACATTTCTGCTTATGTGAAAATCCACTTCTACCTGAAAGAAAACTGGAGATAACCCAGGCGAGGATGTTTTTACCTGATCTGTTAGTTTAATCAAAAATATTTCAAACACTGTCACTACCTTTGGGCCCTCTTATTGGAATTACTGGGATGGTCCGTTGCTTCTGGAGAGTAGATTATTCTATTTTTCCTCTAAATGGTCATACACAGTTATTAACTACTCTTTTCACAATTATTTATTTATTTATTTGTTTATCAAATATTTTTTTACATTACTTTATTTTTCAATACACACATTAAATATTGTGTGGGAAGAATGTTCAGGCTACTGAATCCTCTGTATCAAATGAAGTATTTTGATGATTGGAACTTTAACTTAACGAAAAATAATCAATGCTTGACAGTTTTGAGCAAAACCATCCAGGAAGTCCTCCTAATCAATCTCCCAATTTTTTAAATATAGCATTTGGGGTATCATTTAATCAATAGTGTTTAACTCAAACTTCACCTTCTGAAAGTTTCATGAAATATTTATAAACACAGTAAACTCATGATTATTCAGCTTCCGGTTATCCTGCCTATAGTGTGGAAAAATTAAATCTTAAATTTTGTCGGTTTTTGATATTTTTTTTTTGCTAGTTATTACTTAAGTGATTAGAAAGCAATTAGTTTTGTGCTCATAGACGTTGCACAACTTGACAACATTGTAGTGCTATGGTACAGTACTAAATCCATTTCCTGATGACAGGTCATGCAAGGGTTCATACTAGCCGTGAAGCATTTGGGCAATATTTGTAGATTTAAACATTTTCTGTCTTTGAGGCTAAACTAAAGTATGTTAAGAGCTGAGGTGCCACAACAAAGAAATATCTGCAGTGGGTGAAGTACAGCTTGAGTAATAGTGCTTAAGTTCTTCATTGTTAATTTATTAAGTGATAAAAAATGTATGTATATTACAATAGTTAATGTTTACAAACTGTATTCTCTGAATGAATAACAATGGAATCTCGTATTTCTTTGAAGTGTTTATCGCCGGATACAGTGATCACCTTGCTCAAGTATTGACTATTCATAATAAACTAAAACCACTTAAAATCCTTTACAAATTTACAAGAGAGTTTAATCACATAAATAAATTCATATTTATAAATTATTTGCGTGAAGAAACATGGAAAGATGTTTACAATTGCCAAAACACTGACGACAAATTCAATGTATTTATCTCAA
>NNCF01128419.1:258635-275974 GCA_002313205.1 Laupala kohalensis
AATTAAAAACTGTTACGAATACAAAATTCTTAGGTCTCCATATTCAAGACAACCTCAAATGGAATTGTCACGTTGACAATCTTAATTCCCAATTAAGCAAATTGTGTTACGCATTCCGAAACTTAGTTAACACAGTTAGTCCACGGATTTCCCGTTGCGTATATTTTGCAAACGTGTACTCTTATTTACGTTACGGCATTACCTTCTGGGGTAATTCCGGTCAGAGCATTCAAACTTTCAGAATTCAGAAGAGGATAGTTCGGATAATTTGTAAATCTCACCCCCGAAACTCTTGTAAACCTTTATTCNGCATTTATATTTATGAAACGGTCTTGTTTGTTAAGACCAAATTACTGAAGTGCCACCCTTGCTTTATTCGAAACAGTCTCGTTCACGAACACAATACTCGCAATAGTAATAATATTCATCGACCTTTGTCAACCACTCTTTGCCAAAAAGGACCTTATCATTCGGGAATCGTTCTATATCATTCCCTGCCCAAGAATATAAAAGACATTATGTAATTGAATATCTTCAAATCCGCGTTTAAAAAGTACCTCCTGCACCAGTGCTTCTACACTGTAAAAGAATTTATTGATTTTAATAAAAGTTAAATCCGTCTTGTGCTTTTATCACGCCATTGCTGTATCACTTTTTAAATAACTTATAACAATTTCAAAAACTATTTTCTTGCATGATTGTGTTGCCGTATGGCTCATATTAATTTAGTTTTATGTGTACTCAACTTTGGCACGGTTGTGTACATAAATTCTGTAGCCCCATCCTGGCCCGGGTTTTTCTCAGTTTTTCCTTCTGGTAGAGGCGGATTTCTTATACAGGTTCTCTAGGCTTTGTCTAGGGGCATGTTTATTGTAACATTAAATCGTGAATTTAGTGTTTTTCAACTCTTATGATTTTTAAACACTGTACTCAGAATTAACTATAGTTCGATAATAACTTGTACATGTAAGTTTTTGTGTGTAAAATTACAAACATATTGACATTCTATTAGTATTATAACTTGCAGCTAACTTTTTATCTTATCTAGGAACTTTTGCTGAAATTTTTGAATCCGCCTCTGCCTTAGGGCCCTTGATCGGAATTGATGGGATGGTCCCTTGCTTGCTTCCGGAGAGTAAATTAGTTTTTTTTCCTCCACGTGGTCATACGCAGTTTGTACTGTTTTTTGACAATAAATTTATTATTATTATTTTATTATCATTCACTCACTTTTATCTTTTTCACTTATTATTATCATTTATTATAATTACAGTACTGTACCAGAATTAAATTATAGGCCCTGAAATGCTAGTCATAATTCCACAGTACTGGATAACTTGAAGTATTATCAGTGTATAAATTCCCTTCTATACAAACATTTAATTAAAAACTGCATATAAAATAAGTTATCATCATGGTTCTGAATATCTGGCCTTTTTGGAATCACACCCGGTCTGTCACTACATTAAGCCAGATAACCGAAAGATTACTGTAATGGTTTGTTTCAAATCTTAAGTTTTTTTGCATGATCATGGAATTTCATTTATAATAATAATAATCTTTATCAATGTAATAATATGTATACATATGTTTTACATATTATTTTATGAAATTGTCATTGTTCAACATAATATAATAAATTAATGTGTATAAGGACACATACACAAAACAAACAAATACACATTTAAAAACAGGTTGGAGATTCTTACATATGTGTGCCAAATCTTAAACCCAAGGGAGGCAAGCTACACTGTGCAGACCATCCCCAAGAATAATTTTAAGTTCTAGTTTAATTCATCTTCAAAGTATTCTTTTATTGTATAGTAGGCTTTGGTGACAAAGAACTTATTTAATTTCTTTTTAAATAAATCAAGATTATCCACACATTTTTTATGTCATCAGGTAACCTATTTAAGAGTCTAATTCCTGAATAAGTAGGGGCACTATTCAAATATTTTTGTGTTGTGAGTAACTGCTTGGAAATGTTGTTTATTTCTTGTTGTAACTGTGTACTTCTTCAGTTCTTACTATGATTGGATTATTTTGTTGTTTTAAAGTTAAAAGTATGGCTCTTCTTATATATAGGCTGGGGACGGTGAGAATTTCTAATTCTTTGAAATATTTCTTGCATGAGGTTTGTGGTCCCTTTGTAATAATTATCCTAATGAACTGTTTCTGGAGTTTCAGTATCCTCTCCACAAACAGTTCATTAAGCCACTTGTAATAAGCTAGCGTTTCCCCATGTACTGATACAATATGAGAGCTATGAAAAAGTCCGAAATAGAGATTTAGCATTAGTTGTCTGTTATTTAGTTTGCTTAGTTGTCTGCCAATATAGAGGTATCCACCTAATTTAGAGCATAATTTGTCATGTTCTTTCCAATTCATATTTCTGTCTATGATAATACCTAAGAATTCTGTTGATTTATTTTCTTCTAAGGTTTGTCCCATCACATTTACTTTTACATCAGATACTGCTTTATTGCTGAATACCATTGATTTTCTTTTATTCTTGTTTATTACTAATCTCTTTTTATGAATGCCATTGAATAAGAGTCTGATAATTTAATGTTGTTGTGAAAAATGTAGAAAAAGAAAAAAAAATTGTTACAATAATTATTCGTCTTTAATGTTTGGTAATTTGTTTTATCTTGCTATTTCAGGAAGTGTTAAACAGAAGCTAGATAGAGAAGAGACACATACCACTTGGTATACAGAGAGTGGACTTTTCGATAGTAACACTGGTATGTTAAATTCCATGACAGATTCATTTGTTGTATTACACCTACAGATTTTGTGTAATTTTAATGAAGATTATTGTGTGTCCTTTTTAAAATTGTGTATTTCTTAAAATTTGAAATAGTGAAGAATATTTGTAACTTTTTTGCATCATTTGAAATTCTTCATTTCGACAATTAAAGAGGACAGTAATGATCATAAAGCAAGGAAATACAAATATAATGTAGAATGAAACATAATAAACCAAATATTGATTAAGTAGGAAAAATATAGTTTTAGAATGGGTAAGGAAATAAAAAAATACATGGTCAAGATGCACGAGTATTTTTATGAGACTAGCTTATTTGACTTTAGTTGTTAAGTTATTTTCTGAAACATGTTTGTTTGTGTTCTTTGTCAATTGTTTCTGTTGATTTGTTAATTTCTGAAACTAGAAACAATTCACAAAGAAAATGTACACTAATATTCATGGTTTTCATAGTTGTATTTGTATATGTACATAATAACAAATAATTGCAAAATTTATAATAGACAGAACATCCTTAAACAAAGTACATGGCAAAGACATCTGAATTCTTTGGGTTTCAATTCATATTAAGGTTGCGTGTATAAAAACGAACATTGTTTATTTTTGCTTGCATGATTTTGTTATGTGTATTATTATACATATTGTTAACTGTCCACCTGGCACATTACAAATTATCTCTAGTGGACATGTCACTAGCCATGGGAGTTATGTTCCACATCTTCTGGAAAATGCCCAAGTTCTTTTTTTCTGTTTCTTTTAAATTTGTGTTTCATCTATATTAACCCAACTTAGCTCTGTAATTCATCATCTTATTGTAATTCATCAAACTTATTACCATCCATTAATAGTTCTTTCTTCAAGAAATTACTTAGCTTAATTAGTTCAGTTTAACATACATGCTATAAAATGTTGATAATTTTAAAGTATGACTAAAAAAATGTTTCTGTTAATGTTTGTTGTTTTATTGTTCATAACAATGAGGAAAGGCTGAAAACATTTTGATAATTGTAATGGATCCAAGAATTGAACTAGATTATTGTTGAATTTTCAGTACCTATTTTCAATAAATTATTGCTTTTATATAGGTGTGTGTTGTCATAACTTCATTTTATATAAGCCACTATTTTTATTGATGTATTTATTTTTCCTTTTTATTTTGTTGCATTGTTGTGGTAGTGGCTTCATTTAACACCTTCCTCCTCCCACATGTCCCCATTCTCTGGGTAACATTGAATTTTGATGAGATCATTATTAAACATTCAAATAATATTAAAACTGTTGTATAAAAGTAGGATTAGAAACCTCTTGTGTGAAGTGACACCCTTTTCAGTGAAGAATATCATCCCCTTCGCAATACCCTCCTTTCAAAATCATTCTTAACTCTTCCTTGAGATGTCCCTTGATATTGAATGATTTATTTATTGATTGATTATTTATTTATTTATGTATTTCAAACAAAGGTATATACATATTAAATTTCTGTTAATAATGGATCCTGTGAGGGTGCACAAATAGCACCTGTATGTAGCCTGGCAACCTTGAAACTTAACTTAAAACTACTTAAAGCTAATACACATTCATATCGTTTTATATTAATTAACATCTTGACAATTTATATGAACTCCATGAATAATTTAAGTATCTCATTTAAACAGATTCACCTGTAAAACGTTCTCCAAGACCTAACAAACCGAATTCCAGTAACTGGTATGCAGCAATGGGTGTGTGGAATGATGCGGCAGCTAGAGTTCCTGTCAAAGATAGTGATCCACTGGAAGGTAAGAGCACTTTTCCATTACCCGTTCTAGTTCCGTTTCTATTTCAAGAGTGATTTTAATTATAGAACATGTGACTGGAGAATAAGTCTTTTGAAAAACTAAAACTACTAACATGTTATTTTATTATAATGACTCGCCTTGCTCTCTGGGGGTTACACCCCCAGACCCTCAAATAGCGGGCTTTGCCTGTGCTAAGGCATCCAGAGGAAAAACCCTTGTTGCCAGATTTAAATGATTCACTGCGAAGTCCATCGAATGCGTAGTGCATCGGGTGACACTTATTCTAAAAGCAGAAAATATGTTTTTTTGGTACCATTTAATAGCAAAAAAATTCTCTGCAAAATGACTGATTTGTTGGATGTATTTACTGTCATCAATTATTTCCAAATAATAATGTGTGTTCCGCAAATCTATTTGTCGTAAACATTTTAAATTATATTTCTCTAAATTCTTGGTACATGCGTACCAACGTTACTGATGTATATATTCAGAAAATAAATTATGCTAACAACTTGTGTATTGCCTCTGAACTAGAAATTATTTATTTTATTATTATAATTTATGAAACACGCTTTGCACTTTCTTGCATTAATAATACGAACCTCTATTTTTCGTGTCTGGAAACAATTGTCCTTTCAAAAATATCACTGTGAATTTTCAAGTCGTGTTACATTCATTCCTTGGTAATTATATACTAAAAAAACTTAAACGCATGTACAAAATGAAAGAATAAATCGATAAAAATTCTCGATAAACACGCAACTTAATCTTATTGAGTATGGATATATTATTCCTCGAGTCGTTATGCTAATGGTTAACTATATTCAAGGAGTAAACAAATGGGCCACATGCATACAGAAATTGCAAGGAGTAAGACAACTAATACTGATACATATAAATGACAGATAACAGATGAAATTTCTTTTTCATGTAAAACTTTCTAACCTAATCTATAAATTTGTATCTTAAGAAGCCTTAAATATTGCACAATTAATGCAAAATGTACTCTCAGTATTTCGTTGAATGTCTTTGCAATGAACGGGAAATGCAAATACGGTCCATTTTTGGTCGTATTGTAATTGATTAAGAAATAGTAAATTTTTGTAATAAAATTCATAAATACGTATAAACTAGATTTTGAAATATAAAAATAAACTAACACACTTTTATATAGTTTAAATTATTGTTTCTTGCCAAAAACGTTAATCTTTTAAAACGGAAACAAACATTTGAAACGAATCTATGAATCGATTCAAAATTTCACGTCCTACTGAATAGAAAAATGGCTTGATCATGTCATATTGAAACAATTAACATAATATAATTTATAACGATTTCATTAATTTCACTTTTAAAAATCGTAAAACAAATTTGTCTCAAATTTAAAAAAAACAACATCAAACATGTCAAGGAAAATGATTCATTCATTATAAATATCTCTTATTCAAAAACTAATTTTGACAGTGTAATTTAAAAGCATATTTGCAATAAAAATAAAATAGAAATACGTACCTGAACTAAACATTGACCGTACTTATACGACATATTATTTAATAAAAGCTATTTTAACGAATGAAACTTTACGATTTCGTTTTGCAACTTATCATTGTTATTCTTCTGATCCCGTTTCAAATGTCCACAAACAAAATTACATTAAGAAAGCAGAATGTTATCACTATTTCGCTGAGTCTCTTTGAAATGAACTTAAAACGCACGTACGTTTTATTGTTGGACATATTGTAAGAAATTTCAAAGTAGTGAATGTTATTTGAATACTTAAAAAATACGTTTCAAGTAGAACGTTTAAAACTGTTATGAAATTTGAAAATCTCACATTCTTTAACATGGTAAAAATTATTGTTTCTTGTCTAAAGCTTCATTCTTTAAGAACGTAAACAAACTTTTTCAAGGAATCAAGGAATCAATACAAATTTCCACGGCCTGCTGCACACATATATTAATATAATGAAAACACTATATAATTAATAATGATTTCAGTTTTTGCACTTTTGAAGATAGTAAAGATAATTTTTAAAAATTCAAAGTAATATCAATCATTAATATCTTGGAAAATGATACATTCCTTATATGTATCTCACGTATTTAAAAACACATTTTGGAAACGTAAAGAATAAGCATCTTTGGCATACAAATGAAATACAAATACGTACCTTAGCCAAACATTCACAAAAACTAATACGACACATTAATGAAAAAATGTTCTTTCGTCGAATAAAACTTGACTACAATTACGTTTTGCAACTTATTATTGTTATTCTTCAGATCCTGTTTCGAATGTCCACAAATACAATTACTGAAAGAATGCATAATTTACTTACTGAATTTCGCTGAGTGTCTGCAAAGAATACGAAATGTAAATTCGATCCATTGTTGGAGATTTTTTTTTTTTTTTTGTGGGGCTTTAGGGCTCGTCAACATCAAAGGTCATTAGAGCCCTTAAAACTTGTACAGGTAGGGAAAATGCAGTTACGCACTAGGGAGAGCCAACATGACTCTCCCCGCGTGTGGGACTCGCCGAATGACTCAGCCATACCCACTAAAAACCCTCCTGAACTACAACTCAAAACTGAAATCCCAACATATCTCACTTTACTAAAAAACATTTTTTAAAAAAAAGAAGAAGAGGAAAGAGGAAAATGAAAGATACCCTAACCCTAATAGTGTCGGGATCGAAAAGAACAAGAGGTGACCAAGGGAGATCAGGAAAGAGAAAGGAAGGAGCATGGCACAAGTAAGTGGAAGTAATGCCAGACTCAGCTCGGGGCCCCGTGTTCGCCAAACACGTACTTACTCGATGTAAGTCCCCTGGGGGGGTTTTTGTTGGAGGTATTGTAAGAGATTCCAAAATAGAAAATTTATTAAAGAAATAAATAAATCATTTTATATAATACTGTTGTGAAATATAAAATTCTTTTGCATGGTAAAAATTGTTTCTAGCTAAAAAATTCATTCTTTACGAACATAAACAAACTTTTGAAATGAATCAAGAGAACTATACAAAAGGTCATCGACTGCTGGTTTTACATGAATTATCTTGACCAGACCTTATTGATAAAATAAAAACACTATATAATCGACCTTGACATGTTTGATATAACTCGTTTTGAATGTATTCGTAGATTGAGATAACAAAATGGTTTAAGATCTTTAGAAGTGAAAAGTTTAAAGGTGATCAATTATAAATTATATAGTGTTTTTATTTTATCAATAAGGTCTGGTCAAGATAATTCATGTAAAACCAGCAGTCCGTGACATTTTGTATAGTTCTCTTGATTCATTTCAAAAGTTTGTTTATGTTCGTGAAGAATGAATTTTTTAGCTAGAAACAATAATTTTTACCATGCAAAAGAATGTTAGGTGAATTTTATATTTCACAACAGTATTATATAAAATGATTTATTTATTTCTTTAATAAATTTTCTATTTCGGAATCTCTTACAATACCTCCAACGGACCAAATCTACCTTACGGTCCAACGCCGTAGAAAAATAACCTTATTCTTCGTATATCCTTCCGCGAGTGCTGCTACCTCCACCTTTGCCTCCATCTTCACACATACAACATATATTCTTAACACTAAATCGCCAGGTCTAACAAACCTAACATCATTGTTCATGGCTAACCTAACATCATTGTTCATTATAATTGTTCATGGCTCGCTGTCGCGAGCCATTTTATAATTAACATACCCCTAACATACTAACATAAACGGTGGCGGAGAGAAGAAAATAGTGCGGAACAATATTTCTGTATAACTACCGTAAATATGAAGAGCGAAGAATACGGCTTATATTTTCGGAACCGTAATAATATTTGTAGTATTATGACATTAATCATTTTTTCGANTAAAATACATATACTTACCTGGGCAATTCATTCACAAAAACGCATACGACACATTAAGGAATAAATGTTATTTTAACGAATAATATTTGACAACGATTACGTTTGGGAACTAGTCATTGATGCCGTTTCAAATATGTTTTCAAAGATACGATTTTTGTCACTTTATTTTTCCACAAAGACAAAACAATTCAACACAATACTCAAGAAGAATAAAAAACACTGTTTTGAAATATAAAATTAACCTAACATTGTTTTATATGGTAAAAATTATTGTTTGTAGCCTAAAACACTATTCTTTACGAACGTAAACAAACTTTTGTATTGAATCAAGGAATCTATGCAAATTGCCATCGCCCGTTGCGTACTTAAATTGGCTCAACAAGAAAATATTATTAAAATAAAACCAAATCTATAATTTACTATGAACTTTGTTTTTGGACTTTTTAAGATCATTAAATGTATTTTAATCTCAACACCACAAAATAATCCAAAGCGAATTATATCAAACATGTCTAGGAAAATGATACATTTCTAAGAATTTCACGAATTTAAAAACACACTTTGACAATGCATACATATTTGCAATGTAAATAATAACACAAATACGTACCTCAGCTTTCACAAAAACCTCAGCTTTCACATTCACAAAAATGCATACGACACTTTAATAAGTATATTTTAATTTGACGAATAATACTTGACAACGATTACGTATGGGAACTAGTCATAAAATGTCGTTTCAAATATGTTTTCAAAGATACGTTTTTTGTCACTAAATTTTTGCGCAAAGAACCAAACAATTAAACTCATATAGTACACCATACTTTTAACACGTCTATATAACCTTAAATAACTTGCACTATCCTTTGATTAACATCCCAATACGATTCTTCTGCAGTTCGCCGCCATTAGACATACAATACTTTTGTAAACAAATCATTCAAGGCGGCTATGACAAGTTTGTATGGCACATCCACAAGTTAGTGTTAGTGTGATTTACGTAATATTAAATCACCGAAAAATGTATTTAAAAATTGATATTGTCTAATTTCAGGAATTTTAACATTCATTGTCACTTTCCAGCTACAAGATGAACCAAGTTTCATGCTTGTACGACTAGTACAAGTACTTAATACTTATGATTACTAGATGAGTGAGTGAATGAGTTACACGAAGGGGCTTAAATAAGATTAGACTTTCTTAATTCCTTCAAGTATTTTAAATTTATCATAAACATGCTTTCAAAATTGCCAAAATGTGTACTTACATTATTATTTTCTTTTCTGTCAATACATTAAACTATATTATGTTATGAATTTTTTATTTTGGCAATGTGTACTTAGTACAAGGTGTACTAAGGGTTTTTAGTAGGTATGGATGAGTCATTTGGCAAGTCCCATACACGGGGAGAGTCATGTTGGCTCTCCCTAGTGCGTAACTGCATTTTCCCTGCCTGTACAAGTTTTTAGGGCTCTAATGACCTCGATGTCGATGAGCCGTAAAGCCCCCCCCCCCCCCCAAAAAAAAAAAATACAAGGTGTACAGCAACCTTGTTATTGCTCACATTTATGCTATTGTTTGCTATTTTGTAAATCTGTGAGCTTTTGATCTTGGTAACACAAAACTTAATATAGACATTTTAAAATGTGTCAACACTAATATTCATTTGTCAGATGCTCTAAAAGTACACCAATTGCCTGTTTTCACCTAAAATGTAATAATGTACGCATATCAGAAGAGCGCTGTTGTGCGTTTCATTTCCCCGCTGTTTTGTCAGTAGAAAAGAGGCGTTTGGACACATTTTGCATTCACATGGTAAAATCGGTGGTATGACATGTATTCTGTCTCTTGCACGTGTTTCATTAACTTCCAAATTAATCATTTTCATGTTCGAAGAAGAAAAATACTACAAAAAAAACATCATTAAAGAGTCAGATTCGTTTGCTATTAAATGGTTATAAATGTTCAAATGAACTTGTGGATTTAATACATTTTTGTGTATTTTGCTGAAATATGTGCTATTAAATTGTAATACATTTCTAGGTCTTTAGAAGAAGAAAAAATTGATGCTAATTTAAAAATAACAGATGCTAAATCTATTTTTTATAATATTAGCATCTGGTAATTAGCAAAGTTAATTTGAAGTAAAAAATGCTATTTTTTCTGGTCCCTACTTGTACCTATTGAGCCACAATCAAGGGATTTAGCTATTACAATTTACCCTTCTTCAACAACATGATGTATATTTAAATTGAAAATAATAATAATAAAAATAATAAATTGTAATAATAATAATAATAAATAAAGATAAAGTAATAATAAATAATAATAATAATAATAAAAAATAATAATAATAAAAAATAATAATGATACTAATAATAAATAATTTAAAAGTAATTAATTGAACTAAGTAGTTTTAGCATATAAATATTACACAATACTAACATATTTTTTGACTGATGGATAACAATTGCATTTGAGAAGTACAAGTTCTAAGATCAAACCTCAGTATTTTATATTTTATATTTCTTCAATAATTATTGTAATGTGTGTAATGAATGTGTGTATATGTCTAATGTATGTGTGTGTTTTCCTTTGGCATTTTGATAAAGCGATCCCTGCACTTACTATAAATGGTTTTTGAGGATCCAAGGCTACAGGGGTGAATGGTGAGATGCGAATGATGATGACTGACATAGTTGATTTGAAGTGATGGCAGTGGTGCTTCTGCTGCTCAAAAAGACAATGTATTGGCATTAATCTAAATTTTAAGTTTGTCTAAATCTTGATGTAAAATGCTTACAATCATTGAATCAATTAGTATGAGAGTTCTGGCTGCCCTTGAATTTTCTTGATCATATTTATTTATATCAATAAATAATAAGAAAGATAGGTGTAACAAAGGAGCCTTGAGGAAACTAACTTCTTTTGGAACTAATATATTCTTTATCAATGCTTTCAGTTCGGTACTTCTCAAACCAGTTTAATGTGATACTCTCTTCCTAGAACCTATTTGGAAGAATATTGTGGTCTACGCTGTAGAACTCCATTGTTAAGTCAGTAAAAAGTCCTGCCACTCTGATTTTGAAATCCCAACTGTTGTACACATGTGAACGAAAAGGCACCAGGGCATCTACATTTGAATTTTTTTCTTCAAGATAATCAAATTAACTTTACGCTTAATGATTGAATCAAACAGATTAAAGTTTGTTAATGGGTGTGCGGTACCTTGAATATTGACCTACTGATAAGATTAGATCCAGTATTCAGTGATGATTGTATAAAGAATATGTAGTCCACTATCCGGTTTTTGATTTATTAAATCATAAGGCCTTTTCAGCCGCATGACGGCGATTATCAGTAGTTACAAAAATTAACGAATATGTAGAAAAGCAATTTTGTGATTGGCATATTAGATTTGATGAAAAATTATATAATATATTGAAACATTAAGTACTAGTTACCACAAAAACATAATATTAGAAGAAGAAAATTACTAAGGATATAATAATTTTCAACCAGGAAAATCAATTTTACGCATAAAAGCAATGTTATCAGTGTAATGATTTATTGAAACATTAATTCCTAGTTGCTACAAACATAAAATTTAGAAAAGAGACAATTTTTCAATGAGGAAAATCAACTGAGAAAAACTAGCATACCTGATTTACTATTGATGAGAAGGGTGGGGAATGTGCCATTACCTCAGTGACTAGAGGGCTTTTATGAGGAATTTAGGGTTTGCCCATTGACATCATCTAATATGTTGTGTGGCAGGTGTTGTAAGGCTAATTTTAGGAAACTCCCAAGTTTTTGGGTCATTGTGGTAAATGACTCAATTCCTGCTGCGGCGAGTAAGTCCCCGAAATGTGGAGGTAATTGGGCACTAATGATTTCAACGAGCTCGCGTTCTGACCTATTAGCCAGTCGGCCATCGCCTCCTCAACGTAAGCTTGCAAAGATCGATGGATACGAGGATTGAATTTTCGATTCATTAATCGAATCACGTGCTCCATCTGCTGCTGGGTTGACCAATATCTCTGCAATAACTTTTCTTTGAAACTTTCGAAGTTGTGGATTTATTCCCCGCACGTCTCAAACCAATTAGCTGCACGGCCTCTTAATGCTGTTCGATAACATTAATTTTGTTAGACTCCGACAGGAGATATAATTCGAAATAGCTTTTTAATAACTCGATGTACCGCTTCGGCTGCATCTTTCCCGTCCCATCAAATTTAATTTCAGTGTCTAATTGCTATTTCGAATTTTGCTGTTTCAGCTATTATCGATTGCATGACCACGGGTCGATTGTTAATTAGTCTGCTCTCGAGAATCGATCACTCTATACTTCCAGTCGATCGAGGTCCCCCCCCCTTTACATCGTTTAACCTACCCTGGACGGTATCGATATTACTCTCCGCGTTCTCGATTCTTTCTGCTTGTTCCTCTTTGAATCGACCTACTCCATCTTTAATCGAGTCGATCTGTCTCGATTTTCCTCGTTTTCTGATTAACTAGATCTTTCTGATCATGAATTTGACCTTCAATCTTTTTCTCCATCTTGGAAAAACTTTTCGCGTTCGAGTTCGCGATCTCAATCATTCCTGATTTAATTTCGGTTACTGTTTTCTCAACGCCTACTTTTATTTCTGAAATTTTGTTAAAAGCCTGATTATGCTTTTCTTGGAACTGACTGGTAAGCAACTTTACATTTTCTTCCTCCTGAATTTTGACCTGTTCAATTTTTGCCTCCATCCAAGCTTCGAAATCTTCCATTTTCTGAAAATGTAGATTAAAACAACTCTAAATTTTCAAACCTAGCATCTAACTTTATCTCCCGTGTTTTGGCATCTGATTCGAGCTTGTTTACGTCTGATTTAAGGTCATTAAATCGTGCCTCTATATCTAAATCGGATTTTTTAAATTTTCGCATTATCGTGACCCATCTCGGCATCGATTCGTGTTCTTAAAAAATTTTTTCTTCTGCTTCATCCTTACTTCCCAGAACCCTACTTTTTTCCTCTGCCCCGCTACTTTCCACGGACTCGCTTGAAACTTGTTCTGACTCTTGTTCCTACTTCTGCTTCTCCCCCTGAACGATTTTCTCTCTCTAGCGCCCACGCAATTTCGCTCTGGTCAGCCATTTTTAGACACAAATTACCACTGCTTGTTTACTTACAAAATACAAAAAAAAAACAATTTTATTATCTGCGCTGTTTCTTTTCTACCTATTTTATCAGGCCACACGTTGGGAACGCCAAATTGTAACTAAAAATAGGGTAATGGGTAACCCTAGGCCAGACGTTACGGCGCCAAATTGTAACAGAACAAAGGGTACCAAGGTGAGCTAAACCCCATTGAGAAAGTAAATAGTATTATAACTTAATAGTGAAGGTACTCAGGTAAACTGGACCCTACGTTGGAGAGGCCAAATGGTAATATAATTGATTACTTTAAGGTGTAAAAAGGTAGTGTATAATACTATTCCTCACGTTGATGCGCCAAAATTAGATTAATATGATTAAAATTAAATAGGGTAGGGAGTAATACTACTACTACTACTACTACTACTACAAGGAATAACAGATAGGCGGGGTTCGTGCCCATTTATTCAAAAGAAACACACACTTGGGTATATGATTCGCGCAGCGTACAAATAAAAATGATTTATCACTATCTACTACATTTCTAATATAACTATTCTACTCATGCTAACACACATTCCCCTTGTAGTCCCCCAAAATTCATACGTTTCTTGTTATACAAATAATTGACATTGATGTGATCAGTCCCTCAACACATGTCTTCCTAAGATTACGTTACACATAACAATTCAATAAACAAAGCTAATTAGTTTCTCAGAATAGACATTTCTGACGTTACTCTTTAGTCTGTCGTAATCGAAGCACTCGCTTGACATTCGTCTAAAGACTCACTATTCGCCACAATCTACGCTGGAAGCTAACAGCCATGTACAATTACCTTAGTATCAAAACATTGTTGACAAGTAGGGCTGCCTCGAGCCAAACTGAATAGTCGCCTTGACGCTGGAGTTAGGTTCGATGACCTGTGAACTTCCTGGTGGTGACTACCTGCTGCGTCACCCCGCTGAATGGACCCAGCTGTGCCTCGCAGCCCCATTCAATGCTGCTACCAGTCACCTCGTTACGGTTATATGGCCTAATGATTGCTCAAGGCCGCCACTTCCGAGTCTAACCACTTCCTAATCGCGAACGGAACTCGTTGCGAAATAGGTTTCCAAGATGTAATCGCCGGGTAATCGCCTTTGAACGGAATTAATTAGCCAATGTCATTTCACTCCGCGGCACGACCGAATACTTTAAGTAAATACATTTGAAGTGAGAATAATCTCCAAAGTATTCAAAGTTCCAGAATGTACTGAAGGAACTTAGTCTACTCGACATCTAATCGTAAAGCTGACTCTCTGAATTAAAAATGCCAAGTTTGAATCTAACAAGTGATCTCATCAGAATTTGACAAGAGGTGTGAAGTGAAGTCTTTGAAGTCAAAGAATCGTATATTTCTTTCTGCGCCTCCGCACATTCTATTTTATAAGCTCTAACCCTTCTAGAAATTTTGAAACATGTTGACGCCCTTTTCTTTCTCCTGTGATCTCATGAACCAGTGATCTAGTTTTACTTGCTCCACGTGGAGTCCCATTGATTGACTACCAGTCAATGACGTGTCGTCCTGACGAATCATCTCGTCCTGTTTTAACAACAAATTTCGTTTTCTTTCTCGCTGCGCCACGCCGAAAACATGTGACCCTTCGCCTCTGGAGGGACTCGTGTCGTTTATTGTTTCGAGTTCCCACGCGGCATCTTTCTTTGTTGATTGATATTTGCCGATCGCCAAAATTACTCTTAGTTTTGCGAGTCTTAACTTGTCCACATGTTCTCGTGAATATACCACTTCTTGGGAGTGCCCCTTTTTGTTAAGAGTACTGCGTCGTCCTTTGGTTTGCCTGACGTCGCTTCTCTTTGATCTTTCGATTTCTCACCCTCGTCAAGTCCCAAAATTTTATGATCTTATTTTTCGCGCTGGGTGCCACCCTGTAAGGACCCCGAAACTGCTCCCTCAAACTTTCACTTCCTTCACTCACACCCTTCGTAAAATTGGTACACAAGAGATCCCTGGTTAAATTTTGCTGGTATTTCTATTATATCGGTCAGGTCTCTTTTTTTATTTCTGTGCGAGCGACAACGCTTAACCGTCTCTTTGAATTTTTGCCGCTTCGGGACCATGCCTTGCTGAATGTTTCCAAGCCGCTTCTGATTAATTTTGAACGTATTTCCAAATATATTATTTGTTGTGGGTGCGCACGGCCTACCACGCGCAGCCGTCTCTCTTTGAAATAAATGTGTACTACGCTACATCCACAGTTTTCTGAGAAATGAGGCCCTTTCATTCTTCAGCGGAAAAGACAGTATCTTTTGTCGGCGCATAGCGCGGGCTGAGACACGCTCAGACACCATCGCTACCCCAACGGCCTGTTTTTGAACTATTACTCAACTTAATCGCGTCATTACTCAGAGGAAAACGCTTTGTGACAAATTAACTTATTAACTTTAATCACACAATCATGTACAATCATAATAAAACCCTCATGCAATCCCCCAAAAGCACACGTCACTCCCTACCAACGTTAACATGAACACTGACATTATCGCCGAATGCGGCTTCAACACAACAATCAGGGATTTTAAACAGATTTAAATTCTAACATAAACATTAAACATTTCTCCTTCAACAAAAAATAAAAAAAGCCACTAAATTTACATGAACTCTCTCTCCTCAAAAAAAGTCTGTTACATTTATGACAAAGGAGATAATTAGACGGAGTTCTCTTGTGATAATTGACCCCTCTTCACAATAATCAAGTCCACATTTCTAGGCCTCTTTTTACAACAAGTTCCGCACTAGTCTTCTCGCACAAGCGCATTACGACTTGGGCTGGATGCCACCAACCGTCGTGCAAATACCTCATTAGATGACCAATCAGACCAGATAGTGTTGCGTAGAGGGTGCGTTGACCTCGCAACGCCGGCCACGCTCCGATCTCGGGGTGACTCCCCTGTGGTGGCGTCACCAGCGACAACTCCAGATGACGGCTCGGGAGCAGCGAAGCAGTCGACCTGTCCTCGGTTTCTCAGAAGAGCTCGCCGAAAAAAATTAGCCCAAACTAAAGGCTTCGATCCGGACAATAACGAACTCAGTAATCTCATCTGAGGTTTTGAACTAATCAGTTAACTTTTAAAATAACTGAGTCGTGGTTCTGCTCGCGAACAATCTACCAGACTTGTACGATGCTCCCGAAAAAAATCGGCAAGTAGTGAGCCGGGCGCAGCATCTTAAAAAACGTGAAATGCTTGTGTTTTGCGCGAAAATCTCGAAATACTGGTCTGTGAAAAATCTTCGAAAATAATCGAAATAATAATGGGGCAGAAGCCTCGAAATACTCGTCTCAGAGTAGTAATGAAAATGCCTGCGAAAAAATCTGTAATGTAATGTCTTGAATCTTCATTTGCCATTCCTTAAATGGGTTTCATCCCTTCCTACACCTCTTATTCCAATTCCCAAGTCTTCCAATTTTGAATTCCGTGACGAAAGCTTCCAATACCACAACTGTTCCACGCCTTGGTTCCGATCGGGGATTTTAAAAATTTTCGACCGATCTTCACTCGCCGTTTTGAAACGTTTTTCCTCAAACAAGTCGCAACTTGCTTCTTCCGCCTGCGCGTACTTTGTTATATGACCGGAGTGGGTCGCCTATCCACACCTCCGCCTGCCTGCGACTTCCATACAGCAGTAAGATCCTTCTTCAACAGGTCCTAGCCTGTCGTGGGTCACTGCACCCCCGCCAGATGTGTTTTCTTTGTCGCACTGCTCAACGGTGGACTTTTAAA